>JAUBNY010000310.1:366875-383720 GCA_032275445.1 Crypturellus soui | reverse complement strand
GGAGCTGACAAGAAGTGACAAACGTTCGCTTCATCCGCTCGGCTTGTTTAACAACCAGAAGGGGACAAAACGTAACGTGTCTATCAGAGGCACGCTGCTCCGGATTCGAGGGGGAGCTCCCAAGCTCAAATACAGAATTTTCAAATGAGAAAAACCTGCGCGTCCATTTCTATTAAAGCTCCGCGAGACGCAAACGCTCGGCAATAGCCCTGTCATGCAGCCTTATCCCCAGCTCCCAAACCTGCACAAAGACGGCTGCAATCAGCCTCGGGATGACACAGAACCTCCCGGGCTCTGACAAGCATAATCCTCTGGAAAAAAGGAGGCCTCTGGAAAAAAGGAGGCCTCTTTATCTGTAATGCTATCATCTGTCGACAGAAGTGATGTGATGTCACATCAAGGACAGCATATAATGTGATTCAGATATAGATAAAAAAAAAAATTTGCTTTTGCATGAAATAATCTGATTTAAAGATTGCTGACAAGCACTGTAATTATGTGAGGTAGTTATGACAAAGCGGCATAATTTGTCAATATTGCAACTATAATTGCAAGGTGAGTAGTCAAAATAATGGTGATTAAACCCCTTTCTAGCTGCTGTCAGAAGACAATGCAACAAGAATGACAATGCAATCCCGACACTGAGCTTGGGAACTGCTGGAAATATTTCAGATGGAATAGTGTCAGTAATGACATGATGGAGGAACCCTTTATGTCTTTATTTTAACATTACAAAGGCATTTTCGGTGCTGATACTTTCTTAGGGACCTGCCAGTGAAAGACTTCTGCTGTGCCCAGGATGTCCCCTGGGCCATCCCAGCCCGTCCCCCAGCCCGTCCTGTGTGTTCCTCTGGAGGAGACTCACCACTTGCCATTGCTTCATACCAACCTGCGTGCCTTGGATTATTGCAAAGCAGCATTATCTAATGTGTTTTACAACTTTTTTTTTCCCTCAGGATTTCTCACAGCTTGCTACGTTTAACCATTATTCTGCCCACATATAGATTTTAAGGACAGAGAGGACCCCTTTCCAGTTCAGCCTCCTGCATAATGCAGAACCAGTAATTCGGGCAGTCAGATTAAAAATATGTTAGAAGTACAATTCATCTTTCAAGAAGACATCTGTTTTGAGGCTTTGATTTCATGACTTCCAGTACGAGGAACAGCAACACAATCTCACAGAACAAACTGTTCTCTTCTGCACCACGAGCCAACGGTACCTCCTAGGGTCACGGGGTATTCTGCCGCCCTGGAAGGCAGCAGCCACATCCGTGATCTCTGCTGTTCTCTTTCTGTTGCAAACTATCGGGCAGGTTTGTTTTTTTTTAAGGCAAAGTTAAAAGTCCATAATAACCCATAGGTGTTTTGTGGCTTGTAGAGTACAGGACAGTTGCAGAGTGATGTTCCCCTGCACACTTCGAAGCCTAATACACCTGGTTGACTCTGACTGCAAGTAAGTGGATTATACGGGTACCTGTAATTGCGAGGGACTGGATTCACTGAATCAAATGCGGTCTTTTCACTCTGCATTTCCATATTGTTAGAATGTTTAATGGTGCTATTAAAAATTAATATTGTAATTCTTGTATGAATATTTCCTCACTGATCTTGTTATGTCTTTATCTATTAGTTTAGAGAACCACTTGAATCAAGATCTTCTCCTATGCATGCATGCAGTATTTTTTCACCAGAAGTCATCCTGTAAACACTAAGGGGACCAACTTTACTTCTTATTTTGAGTAAGACCATTCTTAGATTATTTTTATAAACCCTTTCCAATTTCAACAATAGACCCAAACATGGTATCTATTCATGACTTATTTAACGTCTTAAGCCTTTTCTTTTCAAGTAGTAAGGCAAAGATTTCTTTATTCATTGAGGTATGCTCTGCTTATAAATATTTTAATAAAGAAAAATGCTGATTGTTCTATGTGCCTAACTTGCAAAGTGATCTGAACTCCTCTGTTGATTTAAGCCCTTCTTTAAGATACACTGATTTGTTTCATTCAGTTTTTTGAAACAGTTCATCCTTTTACACCCAATCATGTACACCCAATTATGTACAAAATGTTATTTCTTCCCTTTCTCCAAACTCAGCTACAAAATAAGATTGACTTTTCCACAAAGCTGTAATTAGTTCTCTATTTGGAATGCAACCTCTGGTTCAGATTTGTTCTGCTGTTTTAAAAAGCTCTTTAGCTTCTAGTATCTACGGCTATGTCTGTCTCTGCTTGTGGGGAACTCAAACATGGTGACTGGAGTCCTTGTGTTAGTTCTCTGTGCTACCATTGTATTGATTAAATAGAATATTTGTATGGAGGTCTGATTTACATATTCATATTCAGTGTGGGAAGTCCAACACAACAAACACACTTCTCCAGAGACTTAACATTTTCACACTATCTACTGCGTGTACCAAGTCCTGACAGACTTGTAAGGCTATAAAAAAATACAACCACCAAAATGTACCCTTGAACTTGGGAGGGCACTGGGCAGTAGATCATTTTAATAACAATTTAAGAGTCAATGTCTTCTGGTATTTTAATAATGCTGGCTAGTATTATAGTAAAAATAATGTGCTTGAACTTTAGAAATGCAGTTAAACTTGTGTGGCACCTTCAGAATTTTGTCCACTGTACCTAAAGCCTATTACAAGAGAAGACTGATTTATCTTTTGACCGGGTTTTATAAAGCCATGACAGTGCTTTGAACAGAAGGCTGAACAATACTCACTGCCAGATCTTTCATAATCCATTTTTTAAAAGAAACTATTATCATTTCTCTTTAATTTCAAAATATGCAGAGCTTTATAGACACGACAACTCTTTATCAGCACAGAACACCTCTTTCAAGCCTGACTCCCCAACTAACTCCAATTCTTGCTTCCCAAATTAACTCTGTCTTGCAGAAACAAAACAAAACAAAGCCCAGATGAACACTTTCACAGCAGAAAATACGCGGAACAGACAGCATCTAGACAGAACAGACCACAGGGAACCAATTCTGAGGCCTGACGTCCACGCGTGTAGCCTCAACACTTGTGGGACAGACCTGCACTTCACACCTCCTTCGAGGCTGCTGCTGAGAAGCTCAGGCTGTAGCTGCTCTTCGGGCTGTAGCTACTCTTCGGGCTTGCCCAACCAGAACGTTACCAAGTCCAGTGCCTGAGTACCTGGGCACCTGCAGAGACTTCCAGCTGGGCACTCATGGCCATGAGGCTTCTAAGGATTTGCATGTTTAAGTTGAAACTGGACAAGGCTGAGGCAAAATAACAGCCTGCACTCCATAAATGTCACCCCCTTGTTCCAAATATCTACCCCAGTAAACAGCTGACCATCTGTCCCCTAACAGAATAGTTCCCTGTTTCCGTAAAGGTGAGCTAGGTGTAAGGCACAGCAACAGACCCGGGCTGCACAGCTACTGTAGGGGAGGAGGAGGTTTGCTCTCATACCTTAGGCTTTTAGCTCAGTTCTCAGAACATGAAACACATGTTCATGACGGGAACCATCACTTGTCTTCTGCGAGCGCCAAAGTTTCCAAATGGCTTCACAATCTGTATCCTTTAGCACAGACAGCCCTTACTGAAGGTGAACTCAGGGACGACTGCAGCACTGTTTGCATTAGCAAGGAAAAGGGGCAATCTTTCAGCTGGCTGTAAGGATCAGAAAAACCATGTGCTACATTTGCTCTTGAAACCAAGAGCAGTGCTCCAAAAATAACTCAGTCAGTAGATTTTTTAAAGAAGCATAAAATAAATCCAACACAAAAGACAATTACAGCTTACATGAGTTTTCAGCTCATTCACATTACCAATCAGTGTCACTTCTGCATTACCCGAGCAAATGCCTCACACTGGGACAAGGCAACACAAAGACCACAAGCACAAAAAGGAGACAGCATAATTGTGACATAAATTATCGCTAAAAATGATGATAAATAAACATTCTTCATGGCGGACAGAAAAGGGAAAGTGAAAGAAACTGCACCATACATAAATGCATAAGGTTGCTTTAAAGTTCAGGGGTGAATTAGAATCATGTATGTTAAATGTCTTTGTGTAAAAGACACAAGGGAACAAAGCGTTAGCAGCGTCTCCCAGACCACCTTCTGAGAAGAAGAAAGCAGCTGAGGGATTCATCCGAAAAAATCAGAAGCTGCATAAAAAGATTATGAATTTGAAAAAAGAGGTGTCTTTGCCATGGTATCTCTTGGAAAAGCAAATCAGCAACACAGAGGCATCCACTTTGCATGATGCTAGAACCACTTTCAGAAATATATGCAGGAAACTGGCCAAGGAGGGGCTCTTCCAGGTGTGTCTAGTGAAGAGGAACCAGTTTCTGGTCCTCAGCGACCTGTAGGCCTGTTCCTATAGCTCTTTCATGACTGAAAAGTCAAATAGCATTCCTTAAAACCCTGGAATGGAAAACAACTCAGCTTGGTTGAATGAGACAGCTTGGTTGGATTGGCTTTTATAGCGAAATAAAGCACAGACACAAAAATAACTGAAGAGTTTAAAACTATTCAAGTCAGCAGATCAAGGGTAGCCCAGAAAAAGTCTCTGAACCTTTAGTTTCTGAGTGCTTTCTGAAGGCCAGGAGAATAGAAAAGGAATACCCAGGGAATTACTGGCTGTTCATCCTAATTCAACAAACAACTAAACAATCACATTAAGAAATAATCAACTTGATTACTGAAAGTATGCATAAACAGTCAGTGTTAATTTGACAAAAAGAAATTGTGTCAGAGCTACACTTTTCCCTCTTGATATTAATAATAAATTTCCATTTCAAAAGAAGTCATTATAGGAGAGATGCAAACTTGATTAAAAGCAATTAGGAACTGTTTGTAAGCTTTTTTCAGTGTCTTAAGTAATTATCACTATTAAATATTATCTCATTTCACTAATTTTTTCCATCTTTAGCTTCCATTTTAGATTTTTAAAACACATATCTTTAAACCTTCCTCTGCTTAATCTAGGCCACATCTGTTATTTCTGTTCTACTACAAAGATATTTAGGAAGAATCTGATCACCATCTTCTATTTGATAAACTCTTCAAGACTTAGCTTCTTGAATGCTTTCTCTATAAATTGCATTTTCTCCTTAGTCTTTAATCTTTCTCTTTAATCATTCTTCATTTAACTGTCTAAGCCTCTCCACATTTCTTTTAACATCCTTCTCAACTTGTGGACACAGCAAGTTTGAACAGGGATAAAAACTTGTTAGGAACCTCAAAGATGCGTGTGTTTGCCTAACCACCATCCCTGGAAAATCAAAGAAACTAAGGAAGAGTAAAAGCCCTGTCCAGCTCTTTATGCTCTATGTAGATGGGTAGTATCTTATGATTAACAGCAGCCTCCACCACCGAGTCACTTAATATTTCCATTGCTTAATGGCCACTATCCAACGACACTAAATCAGGGTGTGACCCCAGACACCAGGCTGAACCTCAATCCTATGCGAATCCAGACAGCTAAATCTTCCCACTACTTGCTGGTAATTTCTCTCTACCATTTCAAGGACATCTTTTAGGATTACACCTGATTAATATCTTAGCAGTTCAGTTTAAATCTCATCTGGCATTGAATATTTTCAGTTAGTGCACCTTACTAAGAGAGCTTTTTTATGTTTGGTTCTCTGATCTTCATGTCCAAGTTTTATGAAGGAAGAAGTTTAGACTTTTAGATGAGCATCTAGAGATGGGCTCTTAGGAATGTGTCCAACACTGGCCCATGAAAGAGGAGAACAATGTGAAACTTAAATTTGATGAGGGTTTCTTTAAAACTCTTAAAAATTTTAATGAACCGCAAGGAGATTGCAAATTTTCAGACTGAAGTTTCACAATAATTTTTCTTTCTTTTTTCTTTCAAAAAGTTTTTCTCCCTGTTAAAAGATACCATTTTTTTGCTTGTTTTCCCTTTTACCATGGCTACTTCCCTCCCTTCTTCCTCCAGAACACTTTTTAAAGGAACATGCTAACGTGAGCATGCTTAAAATGAAGTTTGTAAACATGAAGTTACCCTACCCTTAGTCCAGCGTTGGATTATGTTGGATTATTAAAATGGATCAGATGAAAGAAATTTCTTTAGTGTCAGACAGAATAAATTGGCAGGCCATGGCTTTCAGTTCACCATCCTGGTCACCTAAGTAATACTCCTATTCAATGGACTCTTTTTTAATACACAGAATCTAGACCGAACTGGTGTTTTGAAGTCGGTTACTTACTGCACCTGAACCAGAATGCATTTACAGTCTACTTATTTATTTATTTAGCTGATAGGGGACAATGTGCAAGTAAATTAGGAATCAATGAATCAAACAAGCTAGCAACAAGATTTAGAAGGTGAAATGACCACTTCTGCTCTACAGAAAGCATATGCACAAACAGAAGTGGATTGCAAGTACTTCACTGTTCTAAATTGAATTTCCACCATTTTATTGTCATCTTTCAATCTTCCCTAAACACTCTGGGAACCTGTAAATAAGAGCAAACCATATTCTGTTCATGCCATTTTAGAGAAGGTTGATGTATGTACTCCTCTACTCTAAATACAAAGCAGAGATTTCATAAGCCTTTGCATGGCCATGATTTTTAAAAGTAGTATAGAAACATTGCTATAATCATTCAAAATTACACTGGACTCTATAGGACTCTATTACAGTAATTTTTCAATATAACGGCCCATCCCTACTTTTAAGGCACAGTTGCACTCAGGAGATCATAACAGAACTCAGATAATGGAAATAATACTGTTTTTTGTAATCCCTCTGACATGAGCTAGCCTGGCAGTAGCTGAAGCATCCTCCCATTAACTTTCCATTACACTTAGCGTCATTTTTGCTTCTGCTGTGCTATTGCTTTCAATAAGCATCGCAGCAAAAAATACCATCTGTATTTTATGGTAGGAGGTCAGCTAAACATCTGAAGAATAAAAGGACAGACAATGCTGTACTCAATTCTCCTTGCAAATGAAAAGGGACTGTTTAGGGGACAGAAGGAATGCATGGTCCCACACAGAAGCAAATGACTTGAGCCCTCTAATTCAGAAGATGACAGGTAAGCTGTGAGGCAGCATAAAGATAGCAACACAAGTGAATCATCTGCTTAGAAGTGAATCAGCACGACTGACCTCCTGGATTTCAATCAGCCCACAGAATGATGGAGAAAGCTTTAGCCATATTAAAAACAAAACCTTCAAATACTTATGTTGAAGGAGGGATAAGGGTCCTCTTGTTTTGTTTTCATAGTCAGGTAACTGAGTAAATTGCAAAATCGCTAAAGTCATCTTTGCATGTTTCTGCTAACAGGTTATAACCTCCACTATTGACTCAGCTGAAGGCACTCATGAGTAGTCTCAATGTTCATCACTCCATATGTCCCTTCCACCTACCATGATAAAATAAGACACTTCTTTCCTGGTGATGATTTAGTGACTGGAGCTCAGAAATGCAGAATGCATTTTTCATGCTGAATTCAAATTCATTTCTTGCAATCTAAAATAATTTTGGGAGAGGTACTAGTTCATTTGTAAGTCTGCTTCCTAAATAAGTACATACTTCAGGTAACAATACAATGACAAGTATAAAAGAAAGTAAATCTGATTTTGAGACAACTGTTTCTTTTACCAAACTATAGGGGACTAGGAGTTGCCAGTCAGATTACGCTATCAAAAACAAAACAAAAATAAGTAGTACTCAATTTTAGGAGGGAATATAAGGAATTTAGCTGCTTCTCCTTTGTGTTTTCATCATCATACTAGTGGCTTCCATTAATATCCTGGATAGGTCTGATGGTGATAGATGCAGCTCGGTGTTTCTCTTTTTCATATTGCATGTTCTTTCCATATTTCTCAGCACTCATTTCATTCCACTTTAACGATTTCCCTGCATGGCTACTCCAAGCTGCTAGCACATTATTCAAGCAGCTGCCCACCTGATGCAAGCACTCACGGATTCACTGACTGCAGGAACGAGCGCAATTTATACCAGCTGAGAAATGACCATAGAAATGTGCATTTGCATATAAAACTAAACTATCTACAAAGCATTTTGACAAATGAAGAGAACACAAGTTGAAAAATGCAAACTTGCTAAAAAAGCCATCTTCATTCGGTCCACCTCACTCTCCTGTAAAAAAGATATCTATTTAGAGTGGTGTATTTACCTTTCAGATTTATGATGAATACAACATTATCAAATGCTTGCTCTCGTTTCTCAGATGCCAGTTCTTTGGGCCAAAACCATGTTTTCTTTCCTTTTATGTAACATTTTGCATATTATAGGCACTGCTGGAAATACATAATAACAGACAATGAAGTTTCCTTGGAAGAGACTTCAGGATGAGTGAACTGAGAAATCTAAGATACAAAAGGGATTGTTACACTCAATGCCTAAACAGAAAAGGTATTTCAATCAAATTCTTCCTCTACAATATGGCTCAACTAGGGAAAACAGCTATGAGACAAACAAATACAAACCCTACATATGTTCATGCTTTAATTTTCCCTTTTTGTAACTACATAGACAAATATAAAACCATGCTGCAAGGTATTATTTTGATAACTTACAAGCAGCTAAGGTGCTTATAACTAACACTTCTCTAAATCTTATAAAAAAAGAAATAATTAGTTTAAAATACTTCTGCAGAGGTACGTAATGGGACTTTGAAAAATTGTTTTTGGCCTACTGTAATCTTCATGGCTGTAGGCGGCTCTGCTCGTGCACAAATCACATAGTCACACAGTTAATGAACTGTTTGCACCAATATCCATTTGTAGATGTAAAGACAGCTATATGTGTAAATACTACAGTCACTGTTAAGACCCCCACACATACAGCCACGTGATTTAGAGAAATGCTGAGCAGTACCTATGCATTCAGTTGTTTGGTGTTCTTTTGATATAAAGGTTTTAACCAAAACCTTAATACATTAAAAATGCAGATATTTTAATTATATAGGTAAGAATCTGTGCTAAATATATCCTTAAAGAAAGATCTCATAGGCAGGCTCAGAGAGAGGTTGGCCTTATGTCACCCACGTACAGTGCAGCAGCTCATTTCACATGTGCATGTTCGATTTGTCAAGCAAACATCCAACTATAAACTTCACAGCCTGTCTCTCTACATGTTTATATTCATCATTATACGACAGCAGGCACTCACTTCAGTACATAGATAAAGAAACTAAGACTTTCATTAGAAATAGAATTTTAAAAACCTGCCTCAGTCCCAAATTTCAGGCCCCAGTATAACTGGTTGGCTCAGCCCAGTCACCTTGTTTCTCTCCCACCTTAACTACCCTCACTGGTTACTGCACAACACCTAGGTTTTAGAAAGCCAATTTTATTACTAATCGACACTATTTCTATATGAGACAAAGGAAAACCAGTAGCTGCTATCTATCTGCATTTCACTAAATAAAACTCCAAAATAAAATACTGAAAATGACTGGAAGAAAACAAAGGTAGTAGTTTTTGTATCAGTTTTTGACCTATCTTGTAAAACTGTTTATTAAAGAGTCTTAGAAACTGTTACTAAAAACAGTGTTATCATAAAATCTGGTAATGAAACAAAGTTGGAGATGTCATCAATGCAGAAACAGCTGAGAATATCACACAAAAAGAACCAAGTGTCCTTGAGAACTGCTGAAAGAGAAACAGGATGAAGTTCACTAGTGCAAGAAAGGCAAGGCTGTGGAACTGGAAACTCTAATGTAAGCATCTGCTAGAGTTGAAGGATCATGAAACAGAAAATAGGAGAGAATAAAAATGTTTGGGCACTATCCAAATAAGAATGAGATGTCCAGCTGCAACACTAGGCTACGTGAGTCAGGGAGATTTGGCTGGAAGACTCGGCAGACGTACAGAAGTACTAATGCTTTTCAGGCTGGCCTGCTGCGTAAGTCATCATGCATACTCAAGGAATAGTGCTGCAAAAGGAAACTAGATTCAAAGATGAGTTATCTGGATGATCAAGAAAAGAAACACCTTGGTGCAAGCAAAGGTGACCAGACTCTCATTTTTACTCTAGCCAAACCGAAGATGAGAGTGAAAGGTGAAGTCCGATTTCAAAGGCAATCTGAAATCCCACCGGGGAAGCCAGCGGCACGGCTGCCTTTCCCGCGGGAGCAGCTCTGCGCACACCTTCCTGTACAGTTGGGTTTCTCAAAACAGAACTCTTCTACGCCGGTTCCTGAGAGGCGCCTGCACTTACAGACTGGGAACACAGAACTGCAGGCAGTTTTGTGCACTAGCTGCTCACACCATCCGACAAATGAAACCATTTCTATAGGATACCTGCAAAGCACGAACTTGGGAGATCTTACTTTTCTTCACCCTTCCTATTGTGTTGTTTTTATAACGTATTAAAGATCGGCACTACAATTGCCTCAACCCATCACGAGGGCTGCTTATTGTGCCCAAGAGCAGGACGGAGCCGCTTTGCTGGGGTGTTCATTAACCTTTTCAGGACTTGTAATAAGAAATCTCATCAAATAGCAGTGGTAGGATGCAGTACGAAATGAGAACAGTTGTCATATACAGAAGATTTTAATACCCTGACTTTTCTTAAATTAGCTAGTTTTATTAAATTGAATGAGGTGAATCCCTTTTAATCAGCGGTAGCTCTATGAAACCGGAATTCTTCTGCATATATAACCGATATATCTGCAATGAGTGTTACGGACTATTTTGACGTTAATTCAAATTAAAAGTGTAGCATTTATTAAATTTATTCTTTTTAATTTTGTGCCAGATGAATTTGCATCCTTAAAGGAATTATACAAAACAATAATGAACAAGCCTCATTCGCTGCTTTAGCATTTGCCATTCCTGAAGTACATAACACATTTAAAAATAAGTAGAGACTGAAATGGCAGACAATACGAGGAGTAATTTCCCTGAAATAATCACGAGTTACCTTATGATATTATTTGAGAAAATCGCCTCTGTGAGAGTGGACAGGGTGCAGGGCAGTGCTTGGTAGGGCACTGTCCGAGGCCCACAAACCTAGAAAACTGCTCTATGAAAAAAAATCTGGTTATGGAAGCTCAAGATTTAGCTCCTGGAGAGGGATGAGCGAATACAAATAGCTAATTACAGCAGTCTCCTGAAAGCTGGGACATCTGGGACCTAGTCCCTCTTCTAATGAATATTTAAATATTCCTTATGAAATGAAACAGCTTCAGAAGGAAGCGCCAAGGGGCCTCGGAGCGCGCTGCAGCCTGACACCTCCGAGCCCCCGGGACGAGCGCGGCAGCTTTCCAAACCCCTGCGCCCTGCGAGCCCGGGGCGCCGGCACCCAGGTCTGCCGCACCCCAGGGCTGGGTCACAACTGCCCGAGATTTCGTTTGTAAATCTTTATTTTGAACCCAGCCTTTCGCATTTATTTAAATGCGTAAAAATCAACATGGTTTCCTTTGGTCCGAAATAATTATTTTGAGTACCTAAATTACAGAGGAGAAATCCTTTGGGGTGAAGCTGAATTAGGCGTTTTACACGGTGCATTTATCAGTGATGTCCTCCAACATGAGCTCTGTGCACGGATCATCCCGAAAGGACCGATTCTCCCCGGCCAGCGTGGGGCGCTGGGCAGGCCGCCCCTCGCACAGACCAAGGAGGGACGGGACGTCCGTCTGTCCGTGCCCTCCCTGAAGCGTCACCACTGTAACTAGCCCTTCCCGAAGCGCGGTTCATCTGAGCTGCTCTTTAAAAAGAAAAAAAAGCAGCTGATTCCGCAGCCTTATTGCATAGGCTCTTTCAGTGCTTACCTATACTTCAAAATTTCACATTTTTCTTAATACTGAACTTTGCTTTTTCTCTTGGCTCACCTCCAGGGCTCGGTAATAACCTTTCCTACATTAGAAAACCATTCATGTTCACATCTTTTCACGGTTCATGTATTTTCAGTCTTGTCTTTTCTAGATTCAAGCAGTTCAGCTCCTTCAATTATCTGGCAGGTCGTGTTTTCCCAAGCTCTTTCTGTTTCTCTCCTCTTTCTTCCTCTCTCTATTTATTTTTCAAGATTGCGTTTGAAAGCAGGCAAACAACCCCATCATCCAGGCTTCAACACTGACCAAGATCTCTTGAGTATGACACCATCTAAAACGTTACAACTCCCTCTCTTTTTTTCCCCCCCTCAAAACACATAAATGTTGAGAAACAGCTACCCTATAATCCATTATAATCTGATTTTTTTCTATCATTTGTCCAACTATTCCCTAGCACGCATGAGATTTTCTTCCTTCCTATAACACACTTATTTTCAGCCTAAACTATTTTAGATAATTTGTTTAGCTTTTAAAGCTTGTCTCATTTTTATTTCTTTTCCAAAGCACTTGTAGCTGCTTTTCACAAATCCTCTTATGAACTCTGCAGTACATCACTGCTGGGTGTGGGAGGACTGACAGAAGGCAAAGAGATTTAGGGCATGTATCTTGGGCTCTATCAGTAATGACAAACTGCATACTTCAGCCATGATACAGTTGTCCTTTTTTCAAAGATTTTCTGTTCTGTCTGGTTTTTCCCTGTTTGACTTGAAGCTAGCACTGTTTTGGGGGCCGATGGTGGTGATATTGATTTCAGTGATAAGGAATTTGGTCAAGGTTCGCACACAGCCCTCCACGGTGCTTGGCAGATGCAGGCAATACCCTCCCGCTCCTGCATCCAACTGCTCTGAAAGGAACTGTGCAAGCGCACATGAAATATTCAATGGTGACAATTTTTAAAGCATTCATCACTCGGTCTCGCACACTGACAATGGCCTTACTGCTTTCTGAAGCTGGCTAATATACCCTCAGCACACTGGGTAAAAATAACCATTTCACAGATTTCAGTAGGTATCAGCCAATAAAAACGCACAATTAATGCTGTAGTTACACTGTTGTTTAGGTGTAAGAATTTTTTTATGTGGAGTTAGGATTTTAAGAGTGTTTTATGAAATATATTACACTTATTTACCGTTAGTTGCACATATTTTCTATCTCCTTTTACATCAAATCCTTATAACCTGTCTCAATGATAACAACCAGTTAATCATCACTAATTATTCAAGGAATTATTTCACATGCATAATTATAGTTTTTGGTTCACCAATTCCCTGTAAAACATTGGCCTGTAAAAGCCCCTGTTAATCTGACCTTGCTGTAAAATATGTTACTAAATGACTAAAGCTATTAGTGAAGAGAACTAAGGGCCAACATGTGAAGGACAGCGCCAACTACTTCCATGTGTAAATATCTCTATAACTTGATGACAGTTTAGGTGAAACCAAGGTCAATTAACTGATTAAATCCTGATTCTTATCAGCAGTTTTCCTGGGTAACTCAGTAATAGCAATTTGGGGGCTGGTTGAACACCAACGTTCAGTAAACTTGTGGAATTTCACTGATTCAAAACAAAAGAGTTGAGGGAAGGTGTTATACATTGGAAATTGTACTGGAACAGGGTGAAGCCAGTGCTGACATTAACTCAAGATGCTCTGAACTGAGAGACTGTTCAAGAAGTCTGAGATACGGGAGGCTGTTTCAAAGTCAGGGAAGTAAGCAACAGGAAAATGTCCCTGTCCTATTGCAGACATAATACACGTCTATTAGGCATCAGTGCCTTAAAGCCATCTGCTGCGTAAAAGTCTCCGTTCTATTTTGGGCTGCTTTGGTGGACGTGCTCTTATTCTGAGAGGAAGATGTAGCTGCTAAGCTAAGACCTGAAAATGGAGCAGCACAGTGGGATCTCAGCAGTCCTCGGATTTAAAGTCTATCCTGTGATCTTCATGCAAGTCAGCCAGGGCCAGATTTCAAAGGTCTGCAGACAGAAGGATGTTTTGTGGGCTTTTCAGCAGATACATAATTTACAGCAGTACAGAAAAGCATGGATCTCCTGGAAAGAGCCAGATATCCCTAACAAAGCACCCCACCTGGAGGAAGGAGATATTTTTGAAATGTTACCACAGAATTACTACATGATCCCTTAAAATCCTCCCTCCAGGTCAAGATTAATCCATAGGCACAGAATCCTACACCTTGGCTTCCCACTGCGTTATATTTGTATATCTGTTTAAAGATATTGACCATCAACGTGATAACATAAAAATCCAGTTCTTAAAAATATTCACCAAAACGTCAATACGCAGGACAGGTAAGGCCAGCCTGAGCGAGGCCTGCAAAGAGCACAGGGATGAGCAGGGGATGGAGCACGTGGCGGAGGAGAGGCCTGGAGTCGTGTCTGCTCAGCCAGAGAAGCGACGGCAACGGGAGACCTTATGGCCACCTCAACTACTCCGTGGGACAGCACGGAGGAGAGGGAGCCAGACTCTCTTTAGAGGGACACAGGGACATGACAAGAGGCAACAACCCCAAGATGGAACTTGGGAAAGTCTGAGCAGATAAAAGAAATAAATCTTCTCACCCTGAAGGTGGTCAGATTCTTGGATCTGGTGGCCCAGAAACGTTGTGGGCTTGCTATCCTTGGAGTTGTCCAAACTCAATCGTACAAGGTCTCTATTCTGTCAGCCTGCCTCTTGGGAGCCCTTTAGGGACAGCTCAGGATCACTGCACTGCTTCACCGGTCTACTGAAAAGCAGCAGACCTTCCCACCACAAAGGCTGCTGTTCTGGTAACTCACCTGCACGCACTATTAATAAAATTCTTGCCTGTGGTAAGTTCCAGGAGAGCTACCAAGCTGGTAACAAGTATTTATTGATAGTTTTCTAAATTTGGCTCCTGAAATGTAGCAACAGTTGTTAATATTGCTTTCCAAAACCTACAGCAGCTGCTCACTTCATGTGTTTTCAACAATGCAATTACTAATTCTCTGCAATCAGGAACACATAAAAAGAGCTACCCTAGGTCAGCACACAGAGCGAATATATATTCTGCTGTTTATTAGGATTCAGACTTTGATGTCGATTTATACATTAAGATGAGAAAAGTATTCTGAAAGAAAGAAAATTACAGTAAGGAAAGGAGGCAACCTAACGTCTGGAATGCAGCTCTAATCCATAACTCCCAAATGAATCAAAACAGCATAAAAGACCAGATAACCTCAGGAAGCTGTAAAGCAGCATGAGGGGAAGGATTGTTTACACTGGTATTGTTTGTGATCGTTTTGATTTTACATGCAATTCTGTTACTTCAAATATAGAGCCTCCGGGCAAAGAAAAAACAACATTCCTCAAAGCTTCCTTTCCTCCCCTTGTTCTCCCACTGAAAAGACAACAAACTTTTTTGACTACTTCCCCCACTGAACAAACACTGTGTAGTGTTCGACAACCTCAGAAATAAAATGAAAGACAAAGGTGAGATGTTTTCTTTTCAACGCATTTGAGCTGCGTGGAAGGTGTCAGCTTTCCCCAGCACGGCGCCCCGCACGCCGGCCCCCACCGCGCGCCCGCCGCCTCCGAGCTCCGCTCCCGGCCCTGCTGCCTCCTGGCGCCCTCCACCAGCTCCTGCTCCTCCCGAAAACTGAGAAAGAGCCGGGATTCAAAGCGAGCTCATGTGCAGAGGGAAACAGCTCAGTGCTGCCTTCCCTGCTCCTACATGAAACACTGCAACTTTTCAGCAACAGTGCAAGTGGAAGCACTTCAACACAGATCAAACTCTTTCTTAAATAAATGTTTCAAATAGAATTTGAAAATGCTAAATGATGCAAAGCCTGTCTTCGGTGACAGCTGAAGGAATAAGGCTAAAACAACAAGGCTTTCTTTTAATTTAATTTAAAATAGAAGAGCACTATACACTTTGAGCGGCTTAGGAGAGGTCACAAAACAACAGTGACGGTCTCTACAACTGCCTATGAACCCTGCTGAGGAGAGGACACCCGCCGCATGGAGGGCTGCACGGATGCTGCCCGGCACTGCCGTGCGGAGCATCCCACCCCAACACTCCCCCTTCCAACCGCTACCTCAAACACGCGCGGGCTGCACGCCCCTGCCCACAGCCGAGCCCGAGCTGATCACGGAGAGTCACGAATATTAACCCTGTAGTTGAGTTATTCATATTGCAATATAAGTAAATTTATTAGAGCTTTTGCACATCTTCAATTTTGATAACATTATTATAACTAGGTAGTAAGCTTGTAAGCACAGCAGTAAATAGCAGTTTGAGACACAAAGGGGAAAATAAATTAACTCATGCACTCCAGGTGCTTTTCCAAAAATTGGAAGACTTGAAAACTGAGAAGCAAACGAAGGAAAGAAGCGACCCTGCGCGCCGCAGTGTGCTGGGGCCAGCAGTGCCCGCAGCCCCGCGGCACCTCGGGAGCGGGAGCTCCAGCAGAAAACGCCGGGAGCTGCAGGGCAGGAAAAGGCCCCGTTTCCCCCATGGGTCCCCAAGGCCACTCGCGCTCCTGTCCCATTGCCCTTGCAGTTATTTTGTGCAGCGACATACAGATAAGAAGCTCCTCTCATTCCACCCATGAACGAGCAGAGCACATTTGAGCACTGTCACATTAAATACTGCTCTCTGGAAATCAAACAAAATGATTATTTTATCACCATTTGGATTTGTTGTGTATAGTTGTGTTTTAGGGAAGATTAGAATTTAGCTCTCTATTTTTAATGAGCTGGATGTATTTTGAAAAAAAGAAGACATTTATACTACAGTAATAATGGATAATCTTAATGCTGATATTTAGCTATATAGCAGACGGGGAAGAGCGTTCGTAAGTAAATTAAGCTTTATTACTTTTTCTTTGTATTTGCTTAAAGCATATTTGTGAATTCATAAAAGTAATTCCTCTGGCTAAATGCACTTTTTAATTAGCTGATGCTCAGTGATACAGAGAAATGTAATATCTGTGACAAGGCTGGTATCCAGTTGCTCACGTAAGCCGGCACCGGCGCTGCCAGGGAG
>JAUBNY010000310.1:346034-356986 GCA_032275445.1 Crypturellus soui | reverse complement strand
TTTACCTACGCTTGCTTGCGTCTCCTCCTGGCCACTACAGAAGCTGGGGCAGCCACCACCAGATAGGGCAGCCCCAGAAGCAGGCACCAAGGAAGAAAATCGCCTGTGCTGCCGCAGAGCCCAGCTCTGCACGTGGCCATGATCAACTCCTTCCGTTACTTCTTTTTAAGAGGTGTGGTTTTACCCCATTAAATATGTTTAAATAAAAACATCATATCCAGGATGATTAGTTGGTGCGTATTTATTCTTTCTCAGGGCAACGAACTTAAGAACTACAGACGAAGCCTCCTCAACACTGACACCACCGAGACAGTGTTTGCCTCCTGAGAGCCTCAACGTTTGTTGCTCCATGACAAGGAGGCTGGCAGCCTGAGAAACCCATCCAGTGAAAACAAGGACTAACATGAAAACTAGGAAATAAGGCAGTCCTCCCTACTGATTACTGCTGCTCCAGGAACACCATTTCCAGCTTCCAGAGCAGCGACGCCAGGTTATACGCGCAGACAACAGGCAGCGATGGAGCAGTGGGAACGCGGCTCCCGACACGGGGGCTTTGCTTCTCCAGGGCGCTTGCACGGTCGGGTCCTGCATCTGCACCTGCCTGCATGTCCTCAAAGCACAACGATTCTGCTAAGCTCACAAGCCCTTCCATCGATTTGAGCTGCGTGACTCACAAATCTAAGCACATACTTTAAGTATTTTGATGCATAGAGGCCTTTAGTGTCTATCTCAATAGGGTTATATGTGTAATTCCTTGTTCATAGCTACTCCTGATCTTGGCCTGAAGCTTTATATTTCACAAATACCTCTACATTTTACTTTGAAAACAAGGTAATGGGCTTCCTTTCCTAAATGCTACTTCAAAATGGAGCTTTCTGCTGCAGCCATAAAACAGACCAGCGGGCTCAACAGAACAGACGTAGGGAATGGGAAAAATCCATATTGATGACACTGTATTATTAATAAATTACCTACCGTGAACTTTCCATGAATTATTAAAGCAAATAAATCCTATTTTAAAGTAATACAGATACTAGATAATTTATAAATATAAGATGATTGAATTATAATTCAATCTTTTCCCCTGATGTCTGTCCATATTTCCATTTCCAAATGATTTTAAAATGACCATGCAATATTTTTGGTAGAGCTGTTTACATATGAATTTGAATACTGCTCCCTTGGTGCACGGCCAAGCCTGCTCTGCAGCCCTGTGTGAGCACAGCTGCTTCCTCACGGCTGCCCTGGGGTGGGTGACCCTGCCACGCGCGACCCTGCCAGGACACCCACGTCCCTGTCCTTATCCTGGACCGCGAATGCACAAAGGGGCTTCAAAGAGACAGCGAGGAGAAAGGCAGGTAAAAGGCAAGTGCATGTGCCAGTCGCTCAGAAACAGCTATTACTGACAAGCAACCATTCTTTCCCCCCATAAGTCCACTTCTCTAACAGTTTATTTAACCGAAATTGTAGCCCCTAATTGATTTTGAGACTAAGAAACAAGCCACCCTGTTAGAAGTCACTAATGAAACCACCAAAATAGCCAGCATTACTACCATGATACAAAATTTTTGCTTTCTGTAGAAAATAAAATGTAAAACCTCCTTTAGTGAAGGAATAGAAAATGAAGGGACAAGCTCTCTAGGCTTGTGAGCCTACAGGGAGCTTAATGGAAAATATTGTGCGTTGGAATGATCTATTTTTATTTCAGCAAACGCAATTTCTCTCTTCTGCCTGCTGTGTTTCAGATACAAATCAAAATAAATCTCCAGTAATTAAATTAAGAGCTTAAACATGCTGTTTCAGTTTGTTTTCATGAAAAGATTTTTTTCATACTCCACACTTCCTTATATTTTATAGCCAAATTTATCATTCATGCATATCCCAAAGGATGATACCACCAAGACCGCGTTACTTGACTACTCTTCACACTTTCCCACCCACCTAAGTCCTGACCCGCGACACCTATCCTATTAAGCAGTAAGCTCCTTCAGTTCAAAAGAAAAATTATTGCGAGATTAGCACAACTGTAGTTTTAAGATTTGGAAGAATGCCTACCAGAGATTACGATGAGATCAGCCTACTTAAACAGAGTTTTATCTCAGTCTCTGGAGGCAAAACTTCAGCGTATTAATCCACCTGAAAGCTGCACAATGATTGCTATCCAAGAAAATCTCCAAAGAATGTTTCTGGGAAGAGATGGAAAAAGAGTAGAAGTTTCTGCAATCGAAGAAATGTGCTCAGAATATTAATTCTAATGCTATCCTTTTTCCTCAGCTGCTAAGTAAATTGAATTAACTTTAAAGGGTATTTTACACAGACTTAGTGTGAAGCTTGACAGCGGCATGACCACCACGTGGGCTCAGGCACGCATGCAAACACACTGCAAATTTTGGCATAAGATCTTGGTCTTGCTGCAGGCCTGCGGGATGGTATCACCTGGATAACAGACACCTCTGGGCGCCTGACCCTAAACCGATCCGAGTTCCTCTCAGGGCTGCCTATTCCCCGCCTTGCTGGCCACCCAAAGCCTGGGAGGCCAACGTGGTGCCGACTTCCTTCTGAGCAAAGCAGCAAAGCTTCAGCCCCGCGGTTTGAGTTTTCTGGCGAAGCGCTCTTTAGTGCTCTGGACTTGCTCTGCTCATATAAGCAGGTACAATCAAAAGATATAAGAACAGAATATGATCACTTTTGTGGAGATGTAAGTAAAATGTGTCACGTAGAAGATCTCACCTATTTTATCGTTTATTGACTATATGATGCTAGCAAAATACATCACAGTGTACTTATGTGATCCTTCTAAGGCCAGTAAGAGCAGGTACTACTATATTTATAGAAGGAACATAGAGTGATCAGCTTTATCTACTCCAAAAGATGCTTTATCTGTAAAACTATGGTCTACAGGCATGAAAACAAACATACATTCATACTATAAGTACTCCTGGTCTTTGGTCAGCACTGATATCTGTTCACTTATTCATTTCATCTTTGCTATTACTGATTCATAAGTTTATAAAACACTTTGGAAGAAGTGAGAAGCAGCTCTATCACATATGTGCTATAGCAAACACACTCATATAGATGATTAAGTTATATTAATACATCAGTGATTTCTAAAATGAGACTTTAAAGATCAGAAAATAATTTGAATCGCAAAAAGATACATTTATCTTAAAGGACAGGACTCCGGAACATTGCAAGAAACTGTCTCCATGGTGAATTGCTGAGAAATTGCACTGCTGGAATTCTGTAGCAACTTCTAGTTTTATGTTTTATGTACATAATTACAGAAATAATGACATTTTACTGCTTGGTAGTTCAAGTTATCTCTAAGAAAGGTTTTAATTCTGTCTTAAGAAAAAGCATTTTGTTGCATAAGTGAAAACAAGGGCAGCATTTGAGATCCGCATTCAAGCGGCGGGGTATATTCACATGTGATTTATAGCACTGGGCAGTGTAAAGGACGTCAGCAGTGCAGTGCGGAGTCCTGCTGACATCGAAAGGAGACTTTGCTGTACACAGAACACGGGTAACGCGCACAGCTGTCCACTGTGCCGCCTCTGTAGGACACACTGCCTGGGCAAGCACACCCAGGCATCACCGTGACGTGCACTGCTGGTGCAGTTTTAGACCAGTGCCTGGACAAGCTCGTGAGGGGTTCAGCAGACAGGTCAGCAAGACAAGCAGAATAATTTGGCAGGCATTTCCTCATATTCGGTAATTTGGTAGCTCCCCATCTCACATCAAATCTTCGGAGCTAGGAATGGTAAATGCAGACTAAAGGCTTCACATTAATATACAGAACAAAGACTTAGTGTATTTGACTCGGAAAAGGAAGAAAAAAACATACAAAAGCTTGTCAAATACAGCTAATACTCTGCCATTTGAAGCTCAAGTAGCTGTTTATTCCTCCATAATTCATGGTTGTTGATCTAGATTTTCTACGGTATAAAACAGATCAAATGCTGCACAGAGTAGCTCTTCCTAAGGAACTCTATAGAGCTGGGCAAGGAGCAGCGGAGCTGCAGCTCTGAGCACTGCTGGAGCTGGAGCTTTACGGCTGTCCAGGACGGAGCGCAGACGGGAGGGCTCGTTTCCGCAGCCACAGCCACTCGCAGCCCCGTTCGCAGGTCTCTAGGCTGGAAGGCTCCCAGAGATCCAGCTTCAGCACTTACTGTAACGTTTTATTAATGTTTGTAAATCGCCTTCACAACCTCAAACGAAAGTGAAAAAGACAGTACTGCTGCAATGCATTTTTCATTGATTGCCTAGAGATTCCCAGCAGTCAGTCTCCTATTTCACTCTGGCAATATTAATAGAAAATCTCTGATATGAGAACCAGTAGAAATGAATGTTTGAGATCCTTAGAGCGAACCATCCACTGTACAGAGGAGAACCCTCAAGCATTTTAAGATGTGCTATATCTAAAATAGAAAGTGCAAAGCATGCTTTATCTTTTATAGCTTGCAAATCCAAATTCATCTTGAAAATATGAATACTTTAAAGATGCATTAAACAAATTATCCAGGAAAGCACATTTCATCTTGAAGGCCTGTAATACTACCCAGACTTTGGCAATGGCTAGGAGCCACATGTTGACATACGTTGCATCTACTTAAAGATTTTGCTGCAGAGCCCTTCTCTGATTGTACCAGAATTAACAGGAATTAACAAAAGAGCAACACAAGACATGCTTATAAACAGTAATGCCTAAACGCACACCTACTGTACCTAGTAAGTGAGATAAATTGAATTATTTCATCCATAGCATAAGGATTGTTATTGTTCAACATAAACAATAGCTGTCCCATAAGCACAATGATTTTTTTTTTTGGTTATAGATGCAGCTGCAAGTATAATAACCCATGAAGCACAAAGCCTGCCAACCACACACGTAGTAATACTTTGGATTTTAAGCATGAAAACTATAATGGGAAAATAAATGTTCCTATTTTGGCAAGATTTAGCCCTCAATTTTGACATTGGGTATCAGCATCTTACAGAGCAACAGGAGGTACGTCCCCCGAGGCAGAGCAAGGTGCTCCGTGCCCGCAGGAAGGGAGGCAGCTCCGTTCCTGTGCGTGGAGTCCCAGCCAGCCCGCTGCTTGGGCAGCCCCGGCCCCGGGGACCCGCGGGGCTGAGCACGGGCAGCCCCGGCCTCTCCCAGCACCTCTCTGGGCCGGGCTTGCTGGCAAGGCCTCCTGCTGCCCTGCAAACCTAGAGCAGCTCACAGGGCAGCCTGCCCTTGGAAAGGGCACTTGTAAATATGTATTTTATTTATTTATACTCTATGTATATAAATTCATGCTCCTTTTCTCCATGCAGCTATGTATTCTAGCAACCTAATTCTCTTTCAAAACTATCTTCCTGTTGACATCTGTCATTGGATTACAAAAAACCCCTGATGATACCAGGGGATACAGATATGCAGACATGCCAGCCTCATACATATGCATTACTGTAATCATATAAGCCTTGCTTTCATTAGAAACCACAGCAAAATTTGGAGGTTTTCATTATCAATGGGGGTCCCAATTAAATTGTATATTTACTTAGCACATTACTCATCTCAGCCACTTGTTTAGTTTGATAGGGTTTTTTTCTCTCTATGCCATCCACATTCATCATAAGGCAATTATGCTTTTAAGAAGCTAATAATTTCCAGGATTATCTGTGTTAAATTGTTAGCATACCTCACAAAGAGTTTTGAAGAAGCGGAAGGTTTTGAAGGTAAAAAGGTTAATTGTTTAAACAGGAAAATATCAGAGGATCTCTAAGGCATTAAATCTGAGATAGCCATCTACTGAGAGAAGAGCTTTAAAAAACAGTTATGCGGCACTGAAAGAAAGTTGAAGAGATATCAACATTTCAAGTGTGCTTTTTTCAAATCCCATCAGGAGTGGTTAATTTAAGTTTAATTAAATTTTTTGAAGATGGACCCTGCTTGTAAGTAATTTTACTTAAGCACCTCATTTTCGTTCCATAAGCAATGCTGGGAAGTCATTTTTATTTAATTATAGAAATGTTTTTTGTTTCATCATCTTTTACACTCTCAGAGACCGATGCAAGGAGATCTGTATTGCTGCTGCTCAACAAACGCATTAGTCAAATTCTGTAAGATCAAACCTCAGTTAAAATGGTTTCCTGGGAATGTCCCCGGTTCTTAGCAAAAATAAAGTCTCAGATGGGCAACATGGAAGACAACTGTACCAATATATGAACTTGATCAATGTGAACATAAAGGCCTAGGAAAAGTCTTAAGTACTTGAGACAGAATTTAGGAGCTTTCTTTGATCCAGACTTGGAAGTTGAACTGAAATCAGATTGATGGCAAATATTTTTTTAGTTCTCTCTTGGAAAGACCTGTAATACGTTATTTAATGGAATGGGCATTATATAAGTTTTATACAAAAAGTTCTTAAGGTACACCTGGATCTTAGTGACACGCAAATAACATATGACATACAACCTTGCTGAAGGCTGGCTTTATATTGCTAGTAATGGAAAGTTATATAGTATTTGTGAGAAGGGCTCTAGACCAGTGCATGCTTACTAACCCCCAACCAAACCACGGCACTGTGCAATGAAAAGCAGAAGCCAAAGTCTGCAGGTGCTGATCCTGATACAAAAGGATATCAGTAGCCACTAAGCCTGGTCTGCACCACTCACTGCTGAGCTGACCTTGGGCTGAAATCTGGGAATGCAGAAAGCAGGAGGGAGCAGGGGAAGGAGACACGGAGGTGCCGGTGTTCTCTGCTGACCACAGCAACGGCTGTGGAGGCCCCCGCTGCCCGTGCCCGTCAGACTCGGGCGCCTTGTGTTTGGTTCCGCAGATCGCCTCTACACGCTCAAGCCATCAAGGGTGAAGCACAGCATCACCGTTCTCAATGTCACCTCTAGTTATGCTGGCTATGTTGTATATTACTGCAACCCAAAGGGACGCAGTGAAAGTCAATTCCAGGTATTTCAGAAAGATCTATTAGCAACAACAAAGGACATCAAGCTCTATGTGGTGAAATGGGTAACTCTTCTCACACAATACCTAATATTGCATTATGCATATTTAAAGAACATAAATCTAGACTGACCCCACACCGGATTTTAAATAACTTCAGAAAATGTTAATTATATTCATAACTTCAGCATCAAGATGCCAAACACACTTTTAAAAGACCCAACAGGGAGGTACATTTAGCAATTCCAGTGCTCCTATTTCCACCAGTCGTTTGTATCCCATGGCTACATCAACTGTAAAGCTCTCAAGCACAAATAACCAAACCCTCCGTGTGTGCAATGACATAACAGTAGTTAGAGCCCCTTAGAATTAAGATGCCTCACATGAGCACATTTCGTGCTCAACAGGTAATTTTTTAATGTCATTGATCCTGGATTTTTTTCAAGCTACTTTATGTTGCTTTGACAGATGTGCTATGCTGCATTTCATTACTTCTCTCCTTACCTCGTTCTTCTTTTGTTTTAGATAAGCGATGAGGCTTTCGGAGAAGATTAAGCACTGCCAGGCAAAGCAATGGCCCAAACACAGTTTTAATTGGAACCTCAAATCCTGTGGAAAAAATAAGAAATTAAGCCATTAATAATTTAATTTTACTAGCAGAGTGAGTTGATGCATTCTGTTTAGGCAGCTTTTGCTTTATTTCTTTATATTTGATTTAAACAGGTATGCAATCCATTAGTCAAATCACATTAAGAATAAAATGATTATCACCAGATTTCAGTGAGATCTGCCCGTCTGCAGAGAAATGCTGATGTCAGTATTCGCATCTACAGAAGTAGCCCACTGATTACGAGCAGTATGTCAGAATTTATTTGATTAAGCCTTAAACCCCAAAAGCTTTCTTCTCTAAAGTCTAAAAATCTTCCCGCAGTTGTATAACATTCATAGCAGTGTTTTCTTACGCTGCTATAATGTGCTCTTTGCCCCATGAATTCTTGACAGAGCACAACCATTACAGAGCAATGCAACTCAAACACAACCAACACACAATGCTAAACAATTCAAGCTTCAAGACAAAAGGTAAGGAAAGAAATTTCATTTCTCTGGAGATTGGTAAAGGCTCTAAACATAAATACCTCCATAAAACAAAACCATAAAAGCAATTTTTTAGAGAATCAGAGGTTATACGCTGTAGTACTGGGCAAGCGACAACCATAAAACCAACAAAAACAAACAATTCAGCTTAGAAGAAACTTGTGTATTTTGGAAATGAAGATATTCTTGCATTAGCAATTTCTATTCAGACACACACCGCACACACGCATCCTCTTCCAGGCATGTTACCGACCATCTCTAAACTCTCCCTGGAAGTGTCACTTTATCGACCCCGATCCAATGACTTCGGTGGCTCAGCAGTAATTTCCACAAGCAGCCGACCTCACCGCCAGAGCTGAAGTGTTCTCAAAGCTAAGGCAGGAGAGGAAGCTCGTTTTGGGATTAAAATGAAACTCATGGACCGTGACCTCAGCCACACCAGCCCACCGGAATTCAAAAGACATTCTGCAGTAGGCAATTGGTTGTCATTACAAGGGTTCAATAGCACGCACTGCTGTTGTTTGGTGCAGGAATATATCAAAACATGCGGAGAAGGTGGCACTTGGAACTGCTGTAAGACCGTGTGAGCAGTGCAGGCATTTCCTTTCTGTTTGGTAGCCAAGGGCTACAGGCTGCTATAGGGGTTTGAAAGACTAAATTGATCCTTAGGTCTAGCAACAGTGGTAATTCTTTGGTTAAACATTCCTTTTTGGAGAACAAATTTTTTGAAACATTTCTCTGAACATCCATCATATGCATTTCTTAGCATGAAAAGGGAGTTTCTGATCAAAATAAGAGTGGCATCAGAAATGGCAAAGCTAAGTTTGATGTCAGCAGCCCGACCAGCCTTGGAGAAACCTTGAATCTCTTCACTAAGTAACATTTTTGTTTCTGAACCTCACTAATCCAGTTAAATCACAAAATTTGGTTCCTAGTTGGTTATGAAGCCCAGAGTAGGACACAGCAATGGGGACACGCGATGTCAGCTTGCTATATATTTCTTCCTAAAAACAATTCACAGTAAAAATATCTCTCCACTTACTTTTTTTAATCAATAAATAGGCAGCCACTGCAGGGCATTGCTGGTGCTTCAGACAGGGCACACTTAGAGCTTGGCCCTCCAAATAAGACCCAAACACTTGGTCTCTGCCAAAATACATACATTTTTAAATGTATTTGTTTACCTACAGAGCTATAAAAACAAAACAAATACAAAAACAACAGCAATAGCCATTATTGCTCGGCTTTGTACCCGAGTCTGCCAGAAACACAGGACAGTATTTGCTTATCCTGAGCAGTAAAAGCAGGAGAGAGGGGCAGTCAGGCCCCCTTTGGAAATGTGAGCCCAAGGAGGGCAACGCGGGTGCTGCTGCGCCGTGGGCAAGGCACAGCCACACGCTGGTTGGGGCTCTTGACAGCAGTAATTGAGAGAAGCCGAAATTATTTAGCTAGAAATATATTAATTGATGATTCAGATATAAAAGAATCAATAAAGTGATGAAGCATACAGTAAAACAAATCTTGTAATGGTCCCTAAATTAATTCACATTCTCAGAATTATCAGAAAGATAACTTTTGAGACGGTAATGAATACTTGAAAATATATGAAAAATAACTCTGACTAACAAACTCAATATTTGTCTGGGGAATAACTGTATTGCTTTATTTACTGCCAACAGGTGCTTTACCGCTCTAGCTGTTACCTGTACCCACCGGCATTTATTTTACACCAGTCTCATTTTGCAGCACTGGACAGACAGCCCCACCGCATCAACTCGTGATTGACTACGAAATCGAGTTTCTTGTGCACCCAGCTTCCCGAGAACACGTGGGGGAACGGAACAGAGGCGACCGCCAGCGCCGCGGCCGCGAGCGCATCCGCATGGCACCGCGTGGTATGATTGGAAACTTGTCAGATAAAATACCTTAGAAAAGACGGTTCTGACTTCAAGCACCTCTGGGGACACCAGATCTTCCAACTGGGACACACCACTCACTCATAGCTATAGCTGAAGCCACGCATAAAACACATTTTAAAACCCAGCGATTTAGATGCAAAGACAGCTGTGGCAGCCCCAAACCACAGACCCTGTGGGTTACCCAAAACACCACGGATTTTAACTCCATCTTAATTTTCCCTAAATTAGTAAACCCAAACTCGCTTAGGTTAATTGTTGTGATTAAATGATAAAAAAAAATCAGAAAAAAAGAGGAAAGATAAGAACCCCGTGTGGAATATGATTCTTTAGCAGACAAGGTATTTTCTGCCCCAGGTTGTTTTCTACCCAAGGGAAACATCTCCATCAGAGATGGTAGTTTTTTCAAAGCTAATGAGATTTGAAACCTATGTTATTTCATGTAACTCATATAATGCTGTTTTAAATTGGGTATACTTCATTAAAGATAATATTTCCTAAGTGTCAGAGTTTGTTCTACTTTTGTGAATTCTCTTATTTCCTTTATTTCCTTCCTGAAAGTGCTACAGTTAACCAGCTAGGGTGATTAAAAAATAAATCCATAAAAAATGTAACAAAACCCGCCATGTAGAAACGATTTCCTTAACTCCCATCTCACCCAAAGTTGTCTTCAACAACTGCTTTAAAGACTGAGACCGATCCAAGCATGAGAGTCCGACATCCAAACAACAAAACCGAACCAGTATCCAGCTGTGCCAACAGCAGGAAGGGAGGCTGGTTCCAGGTTTTTCTTCCACATGGATTCCTTGACATCTAGAAATCTCAGGAGTAAAGTTGAGCTTTTCCAAGTGAAAACAGGGATCAGGTTCCCCTCCCATGTGCAATAGATTGTGTCTGATAAAGAACAAATTCATGGTATACCCTCAGTAAGGTCCCAGCAACTGAACCTTGACCGTTCATCACTGATTATTTATAAAACTATCAATTTG
>JAUBNY010000310.1:330130-345934 GCA_032275445.1 Crypturellus soui | reverse complement strand
AACTAAAAGAGGGAAATGCCTCAGATTGTGCTGGTGGGTGATTAGCTGTGGCAGTGAAGTGCTCATCCACTTGATATTAAACAGTTTTGCTGTTGACTTTAGTATGGTTAGAATTTTTCTCTGATGCTGTGTATCTGAATATTTGCAAGGTAGAACTGCACAATCTGATGCAGAACATTAATGGGACCCACAATCCTAAATTATTTCAACATTTTGGAAAAGACTTCCATTGATTTACAACCGTTGTCACTGAAATATTAGAGAGAAAGAAAGGGACTTTGCTCCTCGCTGTCAGGGGTCCCGCTTATTTCAGTGCTCACTGGCAATGCAAAAGTAGCTGATATTATTGGTGTCAAGATACTAGGCACGGGTGACTTCTGCTGATTCTCAACAGCAAATATACGATAAGGTTTAAATTTCAATCAGAGGTCCTGAATGCTCTATCTTATCATTAAAAAAGCAATCTCCTAAAATAACAAATTCTAGAGCAAGGTGCTTGATATTATTTATTCTAACAATTATATTTACTGTTTTCTCTGGGCCAACTGCTGGATTTTTTTTAATGTAGAATTGTTTGAATAAACACAAGAGGAAAACATGAGATTTGTCGACTGCCTCCTCCTGTATGTTTGTACCTTTGAAATTAACTCTCGCAGGCCTTTCATATTCATAATGAGCCCATTAGTAGCAGACCAGAGTGATTAGCAGAGAGTCCCTTTATCTCTATCAAGCCGGTGTCAGCCGAGACCGCGCAGAGGGGCCCAAATTACCTGCTCCAGCACGGAGGTGTCAGGATTTTGACAAGCCTAAATACGCTCGGCTTCCTGACAGGGAGGAAAAAACCCTGGCTTGCTTCAGCTGAGGAAAGGTATTTACAGACAACAAGTTAACACTAATAAAGCTGTTAAAACTCTGAAGGCATTTTTATATGCCGTGAATTCGTGATTTGCTACAGACTCCCTTGTCTCCAGCATCCTGCATCCGACACGCACGCAGCCTCTGTTAATTCTCGCTGTTATTTGCAGTCGAGTTACACACACAGGCACGGGGCTGCCCTCGGCCCTGCCCGAGGGGGCTCCCCATTACCACGGAATTACTCAGCTAAGCTTCTAATTCATTCGCTGTTAGTTTTGTTCCTTTGAATAGCTCCTCATTAAGTTATTGCAGGAAACTGTGTTTGCACAGCAAAACAGAAAAATACAAGCTATCTTTATTGCACACTTTTAATACCCCTTTTATCTTTAAAACAAGCTAATTAGCATATTAATTAAGTGGATACAGTACTCATGATTCTCCAATTAACCGTGGGTACCACATCCCACTGACTTAGTGCGAGGCCATTTGTACCCGCGTCACAACATCTTCACTCAGCTTTGCTCAGACAGGTCAAATGTTTGGAAACGAAAATAACTAGTTGCCATAATCTGTTTTACTAGGACGTAGCCTCCAAGGGAATTCTTTTCTACTTAGTTGCTGGGCAACTGCTCCCAAGAGATTCCTGACCTGTAAATCCACCATTCCTGGACGCTCCGAGGGGTGTCAGCCTCACCTGCAGCACTCTCTTCCTCTGCTCTACAACTCCTTTTTGTGACAAAAATCCAAATCAATTAACGAGAGAAATTACAGGCTCCCCGTTCACCTTACTTCTCTCTCTGCAATAGCACATAGATATTAACAGCTCTTTCTGAAGTCACATATGCAATAAGATTACATTTCAGCCAGCTGTGGCCTCATGTGAATGTACGTGACCCATGTTATACTTTTATTTGAAAAACCCAGGAGACCTGGACATTTCATATTCAGTTTCATACAGACAATGATATGCTGGGTGATTTACAGTGTATACACTCTGTATTTGTTTGAAATATCTATGACATGTAGATATTTTTGAATTAGTGATCTAAAGATTTTTTGATGATATAATTATAAGCTTGAGGCTGAATTTTTAGAAGTGAATTTGGTGGTAGATTTGCAATTCAAAGAAGTTACTTAAATTAACAAAAATGCCCTAAAAGAACAGCTGTCTACCTGACTGATCCAAGAAAATGAACACTGAAAATAAACAGCTGCCCTGTAGAAGACTATGTGATAAAACTAATCACCCTTTGCATAATGTATTTATTTTCCCCTGTGCTTATTGCAAACTTGGTGAGCCTTCAAAGCCATAAATATTTAAATGCAACCAACGTCCCAGGCATGCGAGTTCAAATGAAAGGAGGCTTTCAGTAGACTGACTACAGCAAATCCAGCTCTCAAATAAATCACAAGTTTTGAAAGTTATATGCAACTACAGATAATTTTTTGGTCCAATGTGGTTAAGTTGATTAAACCTCAATGTCTGGACAAAGACTACTGTTCCATTAGCATTGCCACAACAGCACAGTAGGTGCCACAGAGAGCAAAACAGCAGCGCATATTTTAAGTTATTAGGATAATAATCCCCTACTGCTCTGCTGGATCACAGATCCACCAAAACGCAGTCAGTGCAGTTGAAGGACCACAACCTCCAGGTGAGCTCCGAGACACGGGGAGCAGAGGAGGCCCAGACAGACCCTCCCAAGGGCAACACAAGGTCCCCGCACAAGTAACTGAGCTCCTGGGCCATTTGTTAAATCTTGCATTTGCCTTGGATTTGCATCACATCTGCCTCAGAACCACTCACAAACAGCTGCAGGATTCACTGGGGAGAAAGACCGCGGATAAGCAAATATGCAGTACTTATTATCCTCAAATTACTAAACTGGTCAGCTTCAATTTATGCTAAGTTTTTAAGGTGAAGTTCTTACCACATCAGTCCAACACCTCTTGGCAATCCAGCCCTTAAAAAACACCTACATTTGTCACTCGCCAAGACACACAGGTGGAAGATGCAAGGAGCATCTCCCTTTGATCCGGTCACCAGGGCTGCATGCTAAGGTAACCTCTGCAAAGGGAGAGGAAAGGACACAGAGACACTTCAGGCAGGCAGCAGAGGGGAGCACAAAACACACTGTACAAGAGCCTTGCCTGGAGGGCTCTCGCAGAGCTCGTCTTTGAGGAAAAATATTCACTTTTCCCCTTCAAAGCTGCCTTTATGAAGCTGATCTAGGTCCTGCCAAGGTCCAGAGGACCTTTTCAATTGATTTTAGTGCAGGTTAAGAGGTGCAGCATGACCCCTCCAAAAGACCAACGCTTTTTTGTCTTTCCTTCTTTCTTTTTTTTTTTCTCCTAATTTCCAAATTGCCTGGCACAGACTGCCTGCAAGGATGGAAAGCAGATTATCAACACCGTTCTGAAGCAGCTTAAGCAAACAAAAATGTTGTTTCTAAAAGGCCTCCGTGCACTCAAATGCACTGCATGCTAGGAATATTCAGCACTGCCCTTCCAGTAGCCATTCTTCGCAATACTATTTTTATTAAAAGCCATTTTGACATGACACATAGAAAAGATAAGACTTTCCACGCAAATAGGATTCACTAGAAATACTTCTCTAATGAAATTTTTATACTCTGTTAGCCAGCCTGCCTGCTGCTACCCACCACTCCGCTTACGGTCTGCACTATCAGAAGGACCAACATCTTCATCCTCGAGCCCGCGCACACAAACAGGCCAGTTCAAACAGGAGATGACCCATTTCTCATCGTTATCTGAAACTGCAGAGCATTTTTGGGTTAGAGAAATTTGGGCTGGAATTTCTCAGTAGCAAAACACAACCCGCACACCCTCAGTGCACCACCACCATCGTTACACATGTTCTTTAAAATTAACAACAACAATAAATCTTAAAAGACCATTAATAAACATGCACAAGAGAAAGGAATTTTAAATAGCTCGTGTTAATTGTGTTTATCTCAGTGTGAAGCCATGTCAAAAAGCCTGCAGCAAATGTATTGTGCTAAAAGTACTACTTGCGCAGCAGGCACTGAACATTAGAAAGCAAGCTTGTCATTAGCGGGCTGCAACGGAGAAGGCTACTAAAACTCAAGCAGATTATTAATATGATATATTAAAAAACACAGATGTGGATTTAAAGCTGCGATTTACATAGTATATGAATTTAATGCTATTCTTTCTTTATGTTATGTTGTTAGTAGGGTCCCAGCTTTCCGCATACCTTGGAGGGAACCAGAGGGCAGCCCTGTGCCAGCCCCGGCCTTGCCGCCTTCCTTAGGTGGAGTCCTCGCTGCTTTCTCCCTCTGCTCCTGAAGCTCCTGCGTTTCGCCTCCGTGCTAACCCAGCCGCAGACAGTAACACTGCTGCTTTCTCTCGTTATTTACATGTTCTTTTATTGTGACTTATAGCATGTTATTTTTCCATTGGACCAGCATGGCTAAAAGTCAAGAGAACCCAGGCGCAAGGCAGGAGGAGAAGGGATATTTAGGCAGTCAGTGGCCACTGAATCCTTGCACCTAGGCATCACAGCTCCAGCTCTGTGCCTTTAAAGAGAGAGACTCAAACCTGGAAAACATCAGTATCTACTAATAAGTGCACAGAGGGAGTATCTCAGTGAAGGAAATAAGCTGCATATTGCACAGACTGTTCAAAGTTCGCCTTGTTCTTGCACTTCATCAACAGCTCTCCACTGTGAGCAGGCAATACAGAGACACGAACACAACATTTTTCCTGTTAGCCTTTGAAATTTGACAGAGAATAAGAAAGAGGAGAAATAAGAGAGATCCCTTAGCAACACAGCAACGATCAGAAATCATGTTGCTTTAAAACGTGCGCAGGCTCTCACCTCAGCAGGCTCTAGACTCGCAACCAACAGCTTCAAGGGTCAGTGCACGCACGCATCTACCTTGCTGAGAACAGAGTTTCTGGGGGTTTGAAGCTAAGTTTGTGTATTTTTCACTTGCAGAACTTTACTCTCATTCCACAGATGGCATTCGGTCACACAAACATCCCGGCAAGGCAACAAAAGCCCAAGCACACAACCTCATGCAATTCCTAGAGCTGGAAAGCAGGCGTGAAAGGTCGCGCGTTCCGGTATCCGCATGGGTCGCAAGGCAAATGCGAGTCTATCAAATGAGTGCTCTGTATTCAGAAGGATTCGTAGTACATTTGTGATTAGCTCTGTCCTCTGGGAAGCTGCTGTTTGTTTCTGGCTTCAGAGAGGACCATGAGTCACCACAACGTGACCTAACACAAGGTAACTCAAATGGGTTCAGTGATATCTGCAGGGGAAAATATTTGATATAAAACACAAATATTCCATTTGTTTTGAAATTGTTTGGGAAACAGTAAGAGAGAGAGTAATTAACATTGCCATGTGCCTTTGCTGCTGCCAGAAAGCGAGCCCTTGAAAAGAGCATACCCATGTCCCCTCACCTGGGGACGGACACGAGGACAAGGACAGGACACACATACATGCACCAATGCAATTTCAGTAATAGCCCTTTTGTGGCCTCCCCGCTGCCCCTCAAATGCAACTTAAGGCCTTTCATTTTACTTATAAAAATGTAATGTCCAGTTTCCTGCCTATCTGAGGAAGCATATTCTCCATAAAATACGATATTAAGACAAGTATTCAAGCCCGAAAGCCCTTTTAATTTAAAAGGTTATTGTTAAGACACTATCCATCACGCAGTTCCAGATCACATCACACTTCTCCTTCTCTTCATTTGCTGAAAAAAACATGCAAGCTTCTGGTGCTGTAGGACCACACTAGTTTCCTCAAGAAATGGGAACGATGACCAGCTTCACCCAGCTAGAGCGCTGGGCAGAGACTAGAAGAACCACCTCAAATCAGGATTGTTGAACCACAGAAAACCGTGACCTTTCATATTCTACCCAAAATGAATACAAATCCAAACAAATATAGTGAAGGTAAGCAGAGGGAAAGCAAGAGATGCTACAAACTCACACAAGAGAAGCAGAGGAGAGAGGAGACCAGAGCGAGCTCGTGCGCTTGGCTGCTGCTCGGAGCACTGTTGTTAGCACTCCAGTATTTCTCCCCTCCTACTTCAGAGTCCAGTCAGCTACAAGAAGAGCTATTGAGAAACCCTCTAATTCCAGTACTCACTTTATTAAAAACATCATTAAAATAGATTTCTTGTCATGCCAGTCTGGTGCTCTACTGTTCTCTGCTGTTTTTAGTATGACTATGAGTGTTTCAGACTGGAATAAACTCTTCAAGCACCTCAGTCTTTCAGCCCTCCTGAGCAGCCTTATCAATCACTGAATTTTATAGGGAGAATCCCAAATGTTGATACAAGTGTTATAAGGTTGACAGATTAAGTCAGGAATGAATAAAACCGGTACATTATTGCAGCAAGGATGCAGTCAATGTTGTGTGAAATGAGGCGGTCTCTCTATGTGGAGGTTAGGAGACTGGGAAACATGCAGCCACCCCTCTGAGCACAGTCAAGGCCCACTTAACACTGATACGCAGAAATGCATAAATTAATACCAATAATACCAACACTTAACTAAAGAGGCAGGTTAATTGTCCATTTCTGGGGAATTTAGGGCTTATCTATCCTATATCTATAGATCTATATCTTCTATTTTTAGAATGATTTGCAGAATTACTCAGGTGTAAACAGAAAAATGTTTTCACCAATGTTGTCTTGAAAAAGCACATATACTAAAGGCTGAAGGCACTTCTATTCGACACTTGAGTTGTCTGAAGCTCAAGTCCGCCAGAGGTGTGACTGCGGAGTGTTGGGCCTCCACGGCAGCCCAACGTGGCAGCCCATCTCCCAGCAGCACCACTGCAGACCTGCACGTTCTTCAGGAGTTGGTAGATGCCCACACGTCCGGGAAGACACTCGAGCACAGGACAAAATCAGGACAGAAATTCAGCAATTCGACAATTTGTTTTCACGCCATGGAGCTCAGTTTTCTTCCTTTCTATGCTCAGGCAATGGCTCGTTCCTCAGCACTTTAGGCCATCTTGCCCTGTCAGATGGACGCCTTGTGCTCGTGTAGGAACCAGCTGCGATGGGATAAAGTCTAAGTCTCTCCTTCATTAACAGTTAAGCACAAAGAGGAAAATCGCTACAGGTATTAGCTCTTTAAATACAGACCTTCTTTCACACTAATCAGCTTCTTTTTCATTTTATTCAAGATGAATATGGAGGCAGGGACTTTGTGTGTCACATATGTCAAACAGTGAGGTTCTGACCTACTTTGCTGTTATAATAAGGACAATGCTCCATCCACAGAGTACTGTTAATAAAAAACATTCCTTTATCACTGTTTTTTTTTGAGTAGGGACAGTTTTAAGTGAAAGAAATGGAGAGAAATGGAAGGATATGTTTTATACAAATCAACTTTGAGAAAATACCAAGAGACATTACAAAAACTAGAATAAATCATGATCAATCGCAACTCTCCCAAATACTTACTTGCCTAAAACAGGTAGAAAAAGCCCTAGACAGATGCACTGACATTCTTCTTGGCAGATTCATAACCTTATGCTTCCCAAAACTTTAATGTTCAATAACATTTCATTAGTATACTCCAGTGTATTTATTACTATGCATTATTAATACAGATATGTGCCTAGGAGATGTACAGTTTGTAATTATTTTTCCTTTCAAAACATAATAGCTTCACACTGAGCTTGTTGCAGCCACGATATTTCATCTCTGGATGCTCCTTCAAACATTCTGGGGCTGTGACAGAAATTTGTATTTGAACAGAAAAGCTGTCAAGAAGGTGCTGTGGTGCTATCCATCACATTTTTAATCCTGACCATACTTAGATGTTGGTGCAGCTATCTGTCCAGGGCACTAAACAAAGCTGGAAATTGCGCCTTCTGTTCCTGCACATCAAAGCTGCAAAGTTAGGCTGAATGCAATAGGCCCATATTACACTCTATTAATTTCCTATTAGTTCTCAGCTATGCAAACTGGAGCCGGGGTGTCACTACGGTTTAGACATGCAACCTTGATTCCAGCATCAAAAAATGGAGCCTGTCACTTCCCATAATTTTACAGGAGATTCTACAAATGTAAATCCTTTTTCATCCTGTCATCCTTTTATGTCTTTAATGAGTTTGCTCACTAACAGTGCAGACTCTTAATTTCACATTCAGAAATATTAAGAGTTACTCTAACTTTAAGGATCTGAAGAAGCTGCTCAATTAAAGTATAATTTGTACTTAGTTTTACAAACAGCCGTGACACGTAGATTTGCCATTTTCTTTCCCCTTCTCTCCCTTTTACGTGTTACGCTCCTGAGGAAAAAAGTTGCAGCTGAAAACTGAAGACTCTACAATAAAGCCTTTAATCAGGAGCACGTTATGCAGGATAATACGATTCCTTAGCAGTTAAATTCTAACATTTGTAAAAACAAATGGCAAACACTTGACAGGCAAATTACACATGGATTACCATTTGTTAAAATTTCATCATAGAAAATAGTTTAACTATTGTGGATACAAGCCAAGATCAGCCTGACAAGTACTTTACATGAAAGATTAGCATATTCTCTTCCAGAGGTTTATGCTTAATTTAGATGCATCGACTTCTTGCCACCATTGCTGACCTTTATGTCTAATCGAAGTCCCTCTCAATCCAAATCCCCAACCTTTTATCTCTCCTGACAGCTTTTAATTTGAAGCCTTGTAATAAAGTCTATTAAAATTCAAAACGTATCTGTGTTTAAGGCTTCGTTCACTTTGCTGGATTTTCAGATACGAAACTTTAAAAGGGCTGATTACGGAGACTCCAAATTTTTCACTTTAAGCTGTGCAGCAGGCTAAAAAAGCCCTTTGGAGGGATAATCTATCGAGATTATTAGCTATAATGCACAAAGACTGTATCTCTGGCATAACTGCAAGATACAGACATTTACAAATAGCACGATACATACATACCGCCTGAATTAGGTTAATGACAAATTCTTTTAAAGAATAAAAAAGATTAAATACATATCTACAGGCTACAATGAAACATGAATGCAAGTTAGATTTCTTATTTTGTGTGTGCACTGGTCATGAAGCAGTGTAAAAACACTGCTATGCCCTAAAAAAAGCACAGGAAAGTCAACATTAGGCCAGAAGGGCTCAGAGATCTCTCCATACTGACCTTGCTGGATATACTGGGACTGCATTCCCTTTAGTTTAGAGAGGAAAAAAAAAACCTATTTGTAGGGCATTTCCAATGGAGAAATTTGCTACAGCACTGGAGCTCCACGCTCAATATTCTGTAGCTGCCATGGAACACAGCTGTAATCCAACCCTGGTTCTTTCAGTAATCCTTTACAGCTGCTTGCAGCCCAGCACAGAAGGGGAAAACTTCCTGCATCTCATTAAGTTATTTCTTAATCCCAGCCCAGCAAATTCTGCACCAGCCTCCTCTGATGCAAGGGAATTGTTGGATGATAAAAAAGAACAACTTCTGAAATGCAGAATCTAGGACACCAAGTCCAAGGCTGTGCCAGAGAACCTAAAAAGGCTATTTGCAAAATTAGCTTAGCTAAACATACATAAAAGAGATGCCTGCGCTTGCTGCTGCGTGCCCAAAGCCCTGGGAGGCTGCAGCTGCAGCTCGTTCCACACTTTCCTCATTATGGTCTCAGCAGGTCTCCCCCTTCGCAGGGCTGGAGAGCTAAACCTACGTCCCCCACGGCTGCAGCTGCTTCCTCAGCTGCTCCTCAGCCCCAGGACCCTCCGGCCTCGCAAGGGGGCTCAGGGGCTCCTCCAGCTCCCAAGGGGCCAAGCCGGTCTTCCCCAAACCAGCTGTACCGTCACTCATAAAATTAAAAGAATAAAAATTCAAACTCACTCATTTGTCCTTATAGTCCTGTTTGTAAACAGCTACTGAAATGCTTCCTTCCCTCTCCTGGAAACAAGAATTGGGCCTGGTCTTGATACATCTCAATCTCTATGTGCTTTATTTTAAAGCAGAACATCAAGATCTTAACATCACTTAACCTACAAACAAATGAGCAAATAAACAAAAGCAGAACTTCTAATTTCACAGGTCTAAGTGGCCCTGTGAGAAACCACCAACAAATACAACCACTCTAACGAAAAATTCTAGTAAAAACCTATTAATGATAAATGATGCATTTATATTAAGATTAGACGCTGGGGTGATATAAAAATCTCTCAGATCTATCACTAGCTTCTATATCTATGAGATGCAGAACCTCTCAGATGTTTAAGGATGCCCACGTTGCAGCTGCAAAGCAAGAGCTGGCAAGAGTGTAAAGAGATGGTCAAAACACCCCCAACACCCGCAAAAGCTGCAGCTCCCAGCACTGCTTGAGCCCTCTAAGTTACTGCTCAGTCTGCTGCACCGGCTCTCCGCGCTCATTTGCAGCAGTAAGATTGCACAAGTCTCTCGCCAAGCTGGGGGCAGAAAGCAGGACGGCTCACACTGCCCTCAGAGCCCGCGGTGCTGCGGACGGCGAGCGCCCCGACTCGCCGGCTAAGGCGGCTTCTTTGCTCTTGTTTTATTTCGCATGTATTTTCTAGGCCTTTCTCACTTGATTTAAGAGATGGTTTATTTTTCAAAGTTAGAAGGCACGTAATTGCTCATTAAATCTAATTACACAGTTTCAAAGTTTCAAAGTTCATCCCTATGAAGAGAATAAAAAAGGGGCCAGCATTTTTTCCTGCTCATTTTCTCCAACGTACAAGGCAACGGAGGGAATCTTAATCAGCCACAGTGAGTGATTTCAGGAACAAACTTGAGACCTTTCAGCCAGAAAGGTGATGTTTTAGGAAACACTGAATTCTTAGAGCAATCTGAAACAGAATCTTTGGCGACCTCCAGCCCGTTGGTTATGATGAACAGGCTGAGTTTGCTTCCTGGGGCCCAAACTCAATCTCTCCTTTTCTCAGTTCTGAACATGGGAAAAACAGCCCAACTTGCATGTGCTGCTCAGCCCTGGCTCTGAAGGGCTCCCCTTCAAGGTTCTTTTTCGCATCTTCTTCCTGTGGCCACACGCAATTGCCCATCTTGGCATTTAGTTAGTTTTTATAACAGCCCTGACAGGGAGAAATAGCTACATTAGCCCCATTTTCCAAATGAGGCTCAACGAGCATCAGGTAAATAGAAAGTCTGCTTATTATAGACCTGGAATTGGAGAATATGGGACCTTGCTGTTTAGAAAATAGTTTGTATTTTATTGGTGTTCTCAAAGCTCAGCTTCCACTGACTTCATTGCGAGGTGTCAGTGCTCAGCATTTCCATCAATGAGATCCTAATTACCAAGTTAGACCTCCACAAAATGAAAACCAGCTGGTGACCACCCAAGAGACCTTCTTCTGCCACACGTGATGCAGGAACCTGGGGCAGGCAAACGGGGGTACCCCAGGACCCCCCCAGAGCAGCCACGCTCCCGTGAGGAGCACCTGGAACAACCTCTCCAGGAACGCACATCCAGCGACCTGACAGCTCTGAAAGCACAAATTTCAACCACGCTACCCAACAAAACTTTAAGATTTGCAATGTGCCACCAGCCTAAGCAAAAATGACATCAATATAATTATCCACACTTTAGGGAGATATTATCATTTTAGCTAATTAAGTCAAAATGTCAATGAAGACAAAGGAAATTGAACTTTTTTTCTGCAAGATTTCCAGAATCTCCAGGGATGATTTCAAAAGCCCCAGTGCAATATCCAGTGGAGCAGTCAGTACGATTAAGGACAGAACATTTAATACTCACAGCAGACAGATAATTTTCCATAAAAAGCCAGTTTATGTAAAAGACAAGTCAAAATATTCATTTCCTGTTTGTAACTTAACTTCAGCTCAAACTAATTAAAGTACAAAACCACAGAATATGCCTCATGGTTAAGTAGCATTAAAACGCTTAATGAGCCCAATGCTACTTTCTAATGCCACTGCTCCCGGTTTGCATTATTGGAAGAGGAGAAACAAAAAGCAAGTTTTATTCTTGGGTCAGAGACCCTTCTCTGCAGGCAGAAGGCTGCAGCAGGGCTGGCTGAGACACAGGACACAAAGCACCTTCTCTCGCCCTCTCAGCAAGGCAGAGACTGGAGCTCCAAGGCCAGGCCTCACCGGGAAGGTCAGATCCGCTGACAGAGAACACCTATATGTTGGCACCTATACGCAGAGGATGCTGCCCAGGAGCACTGCAGGAGGAAGCAACTTGTTTCCTATTTGGCAGCATCTAGACTATATCCAAGAAACACCACAACAAGATGTGACACTTTTCTATTCTCAGTGTCACTAAAGCATACTCAAAGGCACGGGAAGGCACATAAAAACACAATCTGTATCTGCCAGTCTTTAATTAACAGCAAAAAGCATATTCAAAAACCCTGAAACATACGCAGGAGGCCCAGTGTACCATGAGGCCATTGATGAGATGACAATGATGAGAAAAACTGCTGAGATTTTCTGTATATTCTGAGAGATGCCTTTTGTCAGGAGGAAAAAAAGGCTTTTCACAGGCACGTTGGGCTAGGCCAGCTCCTCGGCCGCCCCATCTCCTTTTATAAAAGCACCTGGAAGAACCCCGGGAGCAAGGTCTACAGGAAAGAGCTAATTGCCTAATTTAGCTGTTGAAGCCTTTCAAGGGGCAAAAAATAACAGTGCTTCTCTGCATTAAAACATCTCTCTGGATAATCTCTAGCCCACAGGTTTAAAGGGGGGAAAATGCTACCCAGAGGAACAGAAGCGCCTGGAGAAGAGACTCAAAACCTTCCAAGTAATTTCCAGAATAGCCAAATCCCACTGGAAACACATACAGTTACTGCTTTGGCTTCCTTAAACAACCCCTTTGCACGGGTCTTCAAAAGCGGATTTGACTTTCATGACATGCAATGAAAACCCCGGACACCCACCCAAGAGATCCCCTGACGCCGCCGCTCACAGCAGGGCCCGGGAGCCACACGTGCTGCCACTGCAGGCCTGAGCCGCGCGCTCCCGAGACACCCGGGTTCCGGGGTACTGGCTCGTACCTCCTTCCAGAGGACAGGGATGCCTGAGCACAACGTGGATAATGCACTGAGTATTTTCCCTCGCTGATCATGTGGAAGAGGTGCTGAAGGTGGTTATTCTCCTTCAACACCTGCACCGCATTTGCCTCCATCCAGTTTTGGCACAAGTAGGAGGCACTTCCTTAGCGCAGCCCGCAGGGACAAGCCGAGCTCCCTGCTCTGGACATGGGAAGGGGCCTTTCTGAGAGCAGGCAGGGCGCACTGAGGGCCCTGACCACCCGCTCCTTGCAGCTCCCAAGGCAGCCGGGACAACCGCACTGCAGCAGCCACAACACGCAGCCCCGCGAGGACGGGGCCCGGCGCGGAGCGGCCTCCAGAGCCCCCCGGACACCCCTGCAGCTCCGGCCCGAGGCCGCAGCCTCCTCCCCGGCTGGTGCCCCCTTTACCTGGCCGCTCTCAACCGATTTGCATTCGGAAACTATTCATACCTGAAACTCAACTATTTTTCATGTAATCCTCTTAATCAGCTACAGAGTATTTATATATTTAATTCTAGACTACATTTGATGATGGTTAATACCTTAATTAGCTATTTACACATGGTAAAAATTACAGAAGTAATTAAGGATATTCAGATTAATTAAAAGCATTAAGCAGTATTAAATGGGAGAGAACAGATTTTAATTAAATCTTTCAAGTATTTTTTTTATAATCGCTTGCGTTGTGAAATAAACTACAGTAACACAATTATATCTGAATCAGATAGCTTTGCATTACCATGACCATAGCATTAATAGAGAGCCAATAGCTTTGCATGAACCTATCCCTCACTGCTTGCTAAAAACAATATCTGTACAGATGAACATTCTTTTTTTTTCACCCCATTATTTGTTTTTACTAGTACTGGCAGAGAATGAGTGGTAGTAAACTGAGTGGATTAAAATGCTGCCAACCGTCACAGCGCACCGTTATTCCATCCTTCAGGAAGATCTGAGATAGGAACATTTTGGCCTATCTAAGAAAACACTGTGCAATGAATCGAAGACAGATCCCATGCGGCCGGCCCAGCACCCAGCCAAGCCTGGAGGGCTGCAGAGGCACCGCGGATCCCGGCACTGCGGATCCCGGCACCGCGGCCCCTGCGGATGCAGGGCAGCCCATAACAGCACAAGGTCACTGGGACCGAGCACATTCAGAGCCCCCGGAGGAGAACCTGTGGCCACTGTTCACATTCAGGCTATAAGGTGCACGCTACTAAACCACATAGCTTGTTCAAAATACCACCATAAAAGCAAAGACATTTATATTTAGTGCTCCTGCTGTACGTATATTTAGCAGGGCAAGATATCCAAGTTCTGCACTCTCCTTTATTCACCAGTGAGTCATCCACATGAACGCCAGCACCGTTTGCTCCATTCCCATATGGTCCCGTATACTATTTTGTCCTACTTTTGTGCATATACAAAATTAGAATTGTAAGATGCATCAAATTTAATCTTTAAATGGGTTTTATTTACAACCTCTAAAGTTCTTTGATTATTTCTAGTAACATTTGCATCAATGTTTGGCTAAATTATTCATGACATTTCAGTTATATCATTGGGTGCTTCAAAGTAAAACTCAAAGTAACTTTTCTTTCCTGAGAACAAAGATATACTTTCCTTGCTCTCAAGCAAAAATTCACAGGGAGATGAAAGAAACGCCAAGAATTGTTAATAAACAAATTTGTGGAGTAAATTATAAACAGAAATATGAAAATATTCCCTGTGGAAACAGAAAACTCTCTGTAAAAATGCCTCGGAACACCAATTAAAGGGACTGAATTAGAATAATATTTATCTAGGTCAGCGCTGAGGAATATTTTGCCCCCCCCCAGTGCCAGGGGCCCCAGGCAGCCGCAGGGACGCGGTGCCGGGCGCGCGCGGGACCCTCGCGGCTCCGCACCCAGGAGGGGCTCACAGGCCGTCCTGGACAAGGAAGCGGCATCACCGGGAATCCCCACCCTCAGCTCCGGAAAACCGGCAACACCTCAGAGCCCTCTGGGTGTTGTTTGCCTTAATCTCACTGCAGGCTTTGGAAGTGGGATGGACATTCGTGCATCACGCTGCAAAGGCATCGTGAGGCTTTGGAAGGCCCTGGCTTGCACTTTAAATCAGAAGCTCTTATTTCAGGGAAGAGGCATAATGATAATGTTTTGGTGAATGTAAGCAATGACATTTACGAACGAAATGCAGCTTCACAGTAAATAAATTACCTGTTTAATTTGGCATTATGAAATGTGGCAGTAACATTTATTTTATAGGACTGAAGTGAATTATTCCTCTAAAGAACCAAATACAAGAAAAGCACAGATTTATTTTTGATAGCAATTGAGCTTCATCAGAAGGTTTCCTCAAGTGCATAATTAAACATATTTATGTTTTCACAACACATTTATGATTTCACACCAAACCATGTGAAACGCGAGGTTTCATATGGCTTTGGATCGCAACCAAGTGGAAGCGCGTAAAAGGTTGCCAATATTTCCCTGAAACACCCGGCTGTGACAGTAGCGTTGGATCCCGGTAGGAAGGCGATGAACAGGTCACAGGGGCTGGCCCAGAGAGGTGCTTTGGGATTTTTCCTACCAGGGAGAATAGAAAACAGGGTTTCATATGATGTTCAGAGCTTGGGACTATGCAGCCTGCTTCAAAGAGCGGTTTCATTTCGTGGAGGGACTCAGAGCTGAACGGGATGCGCCACTTCACCCGCTGGGGCGGCGGGAGGGGAGGGCAGCAAGACGGACAATGCGTAAGGATGGACACAGACAGTTGGGCTTTCCCCCTTCTTCTTTGCCTTCCTTAAACTTATTGCCAAGGGAAAGGAATGATCTCAGGAGGAATATAATTTTTAGTGATACTTCCCATAGACAAATTTGGAACATGAGGTCGTCATCCACCACATTGATCATAGAATCA
>JAUBNY010000310.1:305182-325727 GCA_032275445.1 Crypturellus soui | reverse complement strand
ACTTAATAACTAATGAAAAACAAACAGTTTTAACAACATCCATTAGTCAATGGCGTAACATTGTTGACTTTTATTATAATTTCCAATGACCGGAAATCAGAAACAAGCACCGCGTCCCAAACACCGCTGTTTCTGAACAGCTATGACTCAGAAATGACGGTGTCCCTATTAACAGCCTGCGTGTTTCATCCCGTGACTCCTTCTGCGCTCACCGTCGGGTAAGATTCTGCTGCAAAGCTGCCTATACCGTGAGCAGGCTGTAACACTGCACCGTCTTCCTTGAGGCTAATCACTTTATAATGAGTTTAGTGAAAAGTACCTATGCAATAAGTTGTAGCTGACAGCCGCCCAAGGGAACCTCTAAGTGCTAGAAATTAGCTGCTGAGGGATGTTGAATCTCATCTTTTTGAAGATAGAAAACAGATTTCTTTCTAAGATACATACAGTTTAAAGTAGACATAAATCAAACAGATGGTATGTTTTGCTATGGGCTTTATTCTGTTTTTATTCCTCCATCCTTACGAGGTAACAAATACCTTGAGAAAAGGATAAGATTAGTCATCCTGCTGGAGACCCAGTGACACTGCTCGACCTGGGATTCAAACCAGACTTAGCTTTGGCCCAGCTTGCCACGGTGAGCGATGCCACTGGTCCAAGCCCAGTGCTGCCTTGTGGAGCTCAGATGCCGAGGACACACTGGCTCCCGGGCACCTCCCAGCAGCGGGGAATTGGGCCTTTTTTACAGCAGTAAAAAGTCTCCCTATGTCCTGCGCTGCCAATAAATTGTCTCACTAAACGGCACAGTTGGTTTGTGTATAGCACGTTTAAAAGAAGCACTTTGATATCACAAAGCCTAAAGCTAAGCAGTCACTGGACCCATGTGAATCCAGCACTAGGAACCACTAAAAACTGAAAATTCTGAAAAGAGAAATTGGCAATGAATGCAGACATAAAATCTCTAAATTAGAAAAACATTAATCCACGTAATAAAACATCACTTCAGCTTCTGATATCACTGTAATGATACAGAGGCAATTGCACCTCTCTCTACCTGTGTGTGTATATATATATATATTTATTTTTGACAATACAATAACTGCCTATAACAGCTTCCAGGAAAACATACAGATCTCAATTTCTGCTGTGGAAATTTGACTAGTGTATGTTAAGGATTTGCAAGAAAGTTTTGCAGGTTATTCAAGGTTTTCTTAATGAAAAAGCCCATAAAAAACCATACTCATTGCCTATTACCATACTCATGGCCACTTAGGTGAAATCCAGTATGTAATTTCAAACCAGTCTCCGTGGAATGAAAGAATTTATCAACTACGTGAGATTTGCATTCCCTGAGCTACTGGCTGTATGCCTAACACCTATTAACCCTGTCTATCAATCTATCTGAAAAACAAATATAATGGAATGCAGATAGCCAGCTCCTTGGATCTTAATTTACACACACAGACAACATACTGTAAACCATGAGAACAGTGCAGCTGCTCCTAAAATAGTCATTCCAAGTACCCTCCAAAATGGTATAAAAGTGTTGTGCTTTGACGTACTGTGATCATACCCAACCTCCAACTAGATCCGCACCTGTGATTCTAATCTGCACAGTCATCTGCATAAATAAAACATAAATCTGCTTATTGTACCTAACACCAGGTTGCCCTTTTGTTTAAAATGTTAGAAAATATAAAACCACAATTATCAGAACAGTTTCCTCTATAGTATATTAGACCATTAAAATGGTAAAGAAAACAAGCTCCCATTTTGCACAAAAAACATTATCTTCTAAAGCTGTTCAGAATACGACAAGTAACTCAGCTGGAATTAATTTTAACAGCCATTCATCCACCTAAGTGTTAAGTTCAGGTTATGTTTTGTGTCACCAAACTCTGCCAAGATATGAAAAATATTGCTTTAAGAGTTTACTCCACTATTGTTTCTCTTTTTTTATTTACTGTTTTCAATGAGATCAAAGAGGTGTTTTCGGAGGCACAAGAACCCTTTAAACAAGCCTGACTACAGTTTAGCTTTCCAGGCCCACAGCATTCAAGATAAGATTCAAATATGAAATGCTGGATGCTTATCTGAATTGGAATCTACATCCAAACCACCTCAAGTGAGTTTTTATATCCAGCAGTCTTCAGGTTGCTTTAGTAATCAGCAACACAGGCTGCACTTGGAGATGGTGAGAAATTCATAATTGAATTACAAGGATGACTGCCTAATCCCCTTGAATAAAACAGACCCAAAAGGTAAAATAAACAACATGTCCACCTTATTTTAATGAGATTCTTCAGCATAAAAGAGGTAAATGTAGTCAGTCAATCCATAAATAGGTGTTGAAAGTGTAAATGCTTATCACTTAAATCCAAGTTTAACTGTAGCATAAACTCAATTTAAACAAGAATAAACTACATGACAACTACATTGTAGTAACCGAACATACGATTCATTGGTGCTTCATGATAGTTTGCAGAGAAAAAACATATTTGAGCTCTGGCTCCCAGTTGAACTGTGTGTGCTAGGCGAAAGGTCTAGGCCTACTAGATCAGAGCTGCTTCCTTCACAGTCCCAAATTAAACCAATAATAGGTGCTTTGTTTTCCAGGAAATATTGATTGTCACAATTGATACTGCAATTAATATCCACCAAGATACAGCAATGATGGCCCGATTAGATTAAATCTGACAAATAAAAATATATTATTAATTTAATATTAGGAATATTAAAAGGCTGTAAAGGAGGAAAATGAACAGTAGGGAAACTAGTTTAATTTAGTAATACAGGGAGAACCTCCAGTATTTATTTCAAATCCAGTACGATTCTGAAGCTGATAAAACTGAAGTGGTTCAATTTTCAAACCAACTATTTTCAGATCTGATTTTCAGTCCATCACTTGTGACAACGCACGTGCCCTTCGCAAGAGGAGCATTAACCCAGGCAGCCACCCCGGCAGCAGCCCGCTCGTCCCCGCTGCTCCCTTTGACGTGAGCTGCCGTTTCAGGCAGCACACTCAATTTTTTGCTACATCGGGATGCAAAGTATGTTTGCGGTGTGTTTTGTTGCTAAAGCTTACAAAGCTCTGCTTATACCATAACTAGAGTAAATGAACTTTGTTTACTGCAGTCATTTTCACTTTATCAATAAATTTTACAGCTTTGCTCCAGTCACAAAAGCTGCCCTTTTGAGTACACTAGTAACGGTGTTGCCCAAACAGAAACCACGAAAAGACTATATTTAATAGAAAATTTGTAGTTCTCTTTTTTTTTTTTTTCGGCAACCAAAAGAGAGTATTTGAACACGCAACTGCTTTATGTGACATAGAATAGGAAACACAAAAAGCCCCATAAAACTAAAGCTTCAAAGAATATTTTCCTGGTGTCTATCACTAAGTAAATATAATCTATAAATTCCTCCAAGGTTAAATGGAAGAGACAAAACCCACTGTTATAATTACAAGCTGAAGATATTAAAACACACTATTCACTTCATGAATAAATATATATGGAAAACCTTGCACTTGTAGTCGCTGCTGGTACAGCTGCTCCCAGGGGTGAGATAATAACTACGAAGAAACAGACTTGCACTCTCAGCAAAAATAGAAAAGTTTATGTCCTGAAAATCAGTTATATAGTCACATTTCTTTTTACTTGCAAACAGTGAACAAACAGGTCAACATGCTTTGGCATCTAACCACCTCCCTCAGGACCCAGTGAGGAAGGCAATTCAAGTCCTGTTGTTTTTATTTTTGTTTTTTGCAGTGGTGCACTAACATTGGCGCTCAGCTGAAATACTGCAAGCATTCAAGTGTTGAAAGGTCAAGAGAAGATCTGTTTTTATAAGGGGCTAACTCTGCATTGCACCAAGTCCCCTTTAAAAAAGTCTATAAAGGCAGCGATTTTCTAATTCGAGAATCTCAGAATGCTCCGAGGACCCAGCAGACAAAGCGCCAACGTTCCCAGTTCCGGGCCGCAGCTCCACGAAGTCTGCAGAATAGGAAGCGGCTCAAGTGGCTGCTGCTGTAACAGAAGCTTTTGGGTATTTCTATTTAGCAAAAAGTCAGATGCTGTCATTCGATTCTGATTTTTGAAACTGGATTTTTGAAACTGGAAACTGATTCCTTTCTGAGTTCCTAATATCAGAAAAACCTCTCCATCGGTGTGCGAATGAAAGGTGGTCTGTAGCTTTTTTCTGTCCATTACTTACAGGTTATAATCCCTTCTTGTATCAAACACATCCATGCTAAAAGGCATGCAGTTCACAGGCACTGCTGGACACGTGGATTCTGATATGTCCATCTCGACTAAGTACAAAAAGGACAGCAGGTATTCATCACTACAGACAATTTCTCAGAATATAGACAAATCAATTCAAATTCACTTTGATGGCAAAAGGGAAAGAAGCTTAAGTCCTGTTATTGTATCATTGAAACCAAAATACAAGTTCTTTTCTACGACCCTACGCAGCAGAGCCCTCAATCTTGTCATATAAAACCCTTACGGAGATTTTGTTCCCAGCACCTGCACTGACATCACTCGTCCAAGTTAACAGTCCTAAAGAAAGCTGTCCTATCACTGAAAAACACACTTAAGGCAAGCAAAAACCCATTTTATTTCTGACAAGACTATTTTTAGTATCTAAAATACTAAGATCATCACACTGCTTTGTTGACTTACGAGAAAAACTATGTTCTCCACCATCATCCCTTATAAAGCCTATTTATCCAATCCCAAACCAACATATTGGTTCATGTCATTAAGGAGAGGAAAAAATAAAAAACACAGTAAGAATGAGCTTGCCTTTGTTCTTCTTTAACAGAGCTCAGAGCAAAGAGAAAGAGAAATGTTCAAAAATAATTACCCTCTCTCTGTCTGCCTTACTTCACAGCCTCAAAATTCCTCATTAACAAACTTGAAGCATTTAGACACAAAAGAGTAGCCCTCCTTTGCCCTCCAGCTCCAGGCGATGCAAAGGTTTCATCTCGACTTCCTCAATCACAAAAGCATTTCTCTACCACGGCCCAAAGCCAAGGCCGCTCGCGCAGCCGCTGCCTTGGGTCGCCTTTTCTGGAGCGCAGAGCACTGAGAAACGCTGCTCTGTCCAATGACAGAATCAGACGAGAACAGAGGCAGCGTTTGTGAGTGCCAAGGCATTAGTTTTACAATATTTAACGTTCCCCAAGGCACTTGAACGGATCTTACACAGTCTGCCTCCCATCGAGCACCCCATGGCCGCCTGCTTGGATTATTCGTTACTCCATTGTTATCAATTGTTATTATCTGCACTCGATGCTCCATACAGCTTCACTACTTCAATGTAAGTGTAAGCTGAGCTTCATGCCTCTTCCAGAGTTAAGAAACAAGGAAAACAAGTGAAAACTGTCTGCAGTGAAGGATTCAGTGCTGCTCCTGCTCTCCAACAGCTCTGGAACAAATCACTGGCTCACAGCAGCACAGATCCCTTCTGCCTCTCCCTGGGACAAGAGTCAACTGGTCACTGAAGAACAGCACTGAAGTCACAGACGTGTGGGAGCTGCATCTTCGCATCTTAACTGTGCAACCCTTAGGGCAACAACTGAAGCCAACACAGAACGAAGTATTTCTAAAAATTTGTAATTTTCACAACTGATCTTAAACAGTCAAAAGTCCATCCACTTGAACTTTGAAAGTGATAATCACCCAGCTCAGAATAACAACCTTCCTAAATTACATTCTCAACCTTGTCAGTAAAAAAGAGATTTTCTCCAGACTCCATTACCCATTTCCTTTACAAAAATAATTGTCATCTGAAATGACACTATGCATAATGATAGTGTATTTATAGCAATAATAGCTGGAAACAATTCAACTTAAAGGAATTTACTTAAATTCTAGGTAGATACTGCACATCTACTTACAATCATTTAATTGGAGTTCAAAGAATTGGCAGGATTTCATGCTGTTGATCACAAATTCTTAAATGCATATTAGTTAATGGGTTTGTAAAATTATGCACATCTTGTCTTAGATAAATGCCTAATTACAAATCCTTCAGAAAAGCCTTATCTCTGGATCATTCCTGAAAAAGAGAGGTTAACAGAGACCTGAATGCAAATTCCCAAGTAGTCAGACCGTGCATGTCAACCAGAGTCCTCTGAGCTTGTTCAGCGCAAGCACTTTTTGTTCTTGCAGTAGATTGCTGAAGTAAATAACACTCGCTTGATTATGTGTTTTGTAGAAAATATATGTGGGTTAGTTAAGGTTTGTGTCAGTTATGTCCCTCTGGCCCTCAATCAAAGCCTTGATTTTGCATAGCTCTATGGAGGAAGCTAAATCACTTTTCCAATTACACAGCCTAAAATGCACTTCTCTTCAGAGAATCAGCCTAGGGTCTAAAAAACATTTACATCCTTATCTTGCAAATCAGACAATTTAGGTAATCTCCTTCAAACACACTCATTGAAATGGAAGTCAAATTTCGCAGGTACTGCAGCCTATACGTGCAGGACAAGTCAAAGAGCCAAATACAAACTCACCCATCTCAAGATAAAACACGAGATACTTCGATGCTTGCCTCTTTCTGAGCCACACTTCCGACTTCTAATCTGGATTTTCCCTGCCAGGAGGGGCTGAGTTAACACTAGCAATGAGGAAACCACTAATACACAGAATCCAGTGGTGTTTCATGTTAAAAGCACTTGTTAGTGTGATATTTTTCTTCCTGTAGAGAGAGTATTTCCTGCTGTTTCTAGTAATATTACTAGAAATAAATACCATGTCATGTCAGGCTATTGCAACGTATCACTATCAACAGCAATGCAGTTTCCAACAGGAAACATTCTTCATAAAAATATGATCTGATATCAGTATTCTGCAACTCCTTTTATTCACTTATGTGAATAACAGAACTTCCATTTTTAATATAACTGGAAACAAGAATCATTTGACTACAATGACCTCAGCAAACCTAAGGCAATCCACTTACTGAACTACTGCAGACTCAATCTTTTATTTATTTTAGTGAGTTATGAGGGATGTTTACTCTGTCATATATACTTAGAAATAAAAAGCTTTTCTCAAAAATATTTTTAGCTTTTGTTTCATGAAGATATTTTCACTAATCCAGCCCACAAAATATGTATGAGTAGAAGACTGCATTACAAGGTTTTCAGTGAAGCCAGAAAAGACAGGTCCCCATTTCCACCCCCTTTACTGATGCTCACTTTAAAATGACACATCACAAACCAGGCAGTAAGAGGTATCACCTCATCTTTAGCAGGATTCTCTCCCTCATTTCTGTGTTCGCACCTGTTACGTAAACTTGTTTGAAAACCCAAAAGTATTTGGATTTGTCTCTTCAGGAATTCAGCCAAAAGGACATTTTTTGCTAAGATGGAACTTTAACACTGTGAAACACCCCCTTGTCGGAAGTACCAAGGCAGAAACACGTGTCCTACACCTAAATTCAAGCGTATCAACTAGGTTTTGCAGCAGACCCTGAGTGTCACAGGTCCTTGCTCCCAGCAAACCGTGTCTCCAACATCCATGACTTACACAGAACCATGTAAACAAATAAGGTGATAGTCTTAACCCGCATCTGGAAGGATTATACCTGTTATCTTTATATGAATCCCTTCTGCAAATATTTGGAGAAACTAAAGATTCACTGAGCACAGAAACCAGCTCTGGTCTCCTACCTCCCCAGAGCAGCAGCTCAGCACTGACGGGATGAGGAAAGTTGTAGGAACCAATGTCTCATATTTGCTGCAGTTTAAGAGATGACTTCATTTCCCATCCCAGATTTCCAAACAATGCTTAATTTAACACATTAAAGCCCTGCTTTGGGCATTCTCATTGCATTTTTGCTCTGTACAATACAGTACATTTAGCTCAGAAGAATGCTGCTGCTATTGAATGCTGCACTGAAATTATGGAAATCCAGATTTACTTCTTGCATTCACTTTTCCACCGCAGCACACAGTTTTGGTGAAGGCCAAGGGGCCTTTCACCAGCTCAGATAAGCTTCTGATTCAGAACAGGCAGAAAAGGCTAAAAATCCATGAAATCCCATCTCATTTCATGCACATACCAAAAAGCCTCACAAGGCTTCACAAGGACTTAGTCTACTAATTCTGCTACATTATAATGTCTTCTAACGCAGTTAAACAAAATTGCAGAAGTTTCTTTCCTCCAAGTAATTTCTTTTAAAGATAAAGAACCAGGCATGAGAACATGCTCATTAAAAAAAAAAAAAAAAAAAAATATGATCTAGACTAAAAAAAAAAAAAAAAAGAGCCTGGGCCAGATAAACTACAGCTCAAAGTCACAGGGAGCAATAATACAGCAGTTAGTGTCCTTACTCATGTGCAGCCCCAAACCGGCACATGCCCACAAGCCAGCAGCAGAACTATTCCTTTAACAGTATACTTGATAAGCTGGGATCTTACTATCTTCTAAGTAATTCTAAATAGATTTCGACTGCTGGCGTATTTTCTTCGTGGGATGCACAGGTGAAAGGAACAGTGCTGCCCATATATTCTATAACTTCACTTTTTAAAAAGTCCCTTTACCTAATACTAAACCCCATTTAGGTCTCAGGGAACACCCTAATTAGCGTTAACATTCTCTGGGAAAAGCCAGTGTTTGAGATCTCTCAAAACCACCCTGAGTGCTCCTTATAGATAAACTCGCACAATAACAACTTTAACATAAAAATCTTGAAAGCATTTTGAAATCAAGTCTTATGAAGACAAAATATATTTAGACCTAATTGAGATTCCATAATACCTTATTTGGCTTCCCAGTTAAATAATGTGATTACATATTCTACTATTTATTTTTGTAGGACACACAGTAGTATGTTGAAAAGGGCAAACCTGGTCCCAAGCAAGATCTGTCTGCACGAGTCCTCTTTGCAGGACGATCCTGTAAATATGCAAAACTTATTATGCACATAAGCAGTTTCCCTGGTTTCCATGACATTATCTGTCCCAATACAAATAACTTGGACATTTAAGTATTTACAGGACTACAATTAAAATCTGAGATATTTACATTAGACCAGCCTCTCCACACATCAGTATGGATACCTGGGGCTTTCCCCGCAGGGATGAAAATCCTGTAACAATCTGGTTTTAGTTTCCCTAAATCAAAGGATGAAATCGGTGCTTAATGCACCTTGCGGTGCCCAAATGCAGCCAAGCTGGTTTCTGCTGAAGAGGCCAGGGAGAGCCCAGCTCTGCCGAGCGGCTGGAAAGGCAGCGCTGCAGGTGGGGACTGCGGAGCGGGGACGGCTGCACGTGCGCGTCCATAATCCTGCTCCGATGGCATAACCCTCCTCTAAAAAAAAGGGAAGGGAGGCGGGGGGGAAGAAAAGCACGTTTCTAATCTGTTTATTGTGATCACCAAGCACAGAAGAAAATGTGATAATAAACAGAGACTATTATTACTTATCTATTGTAATTCACAAAACAAGAAATTAGGTAATTATGTTAATGAGATAATATTCGCAGCCCAGAATTTAAAGAACTATTATGCAAATACATCGTGAATGGGGAAAGGCAGCAGAAGGAGCAGCATAGTCGAGCAATTACGCCAGGACGCACACATCCCGCTGAACTTTAATTCCAATGAACGGAATTAAATTACGTTCTTTCGTACTCTTCTAAACACGAAGCACCGCCAGCCCAGCCCTCCCACACAGGCAGCATCCATACGCGCCAGCACGCACTGCAAACGCGAGACTGCACAGGAGTTGATTTCCTTACCAATTTTTAAAAACCACAGCACCTAAAGCACACTTTTTCACACAAAATCTATGGAAACTCTCCATTTTATTCATCTCAAATCCCACAGGTCGCTCACCCACCACTCAGCCTGGTGCACGGTGTCCGTGTCCGGCACAGGCAATACATTTTCCTCTTTCCCCCCTCCTTGCAGTTGCTCCCCATTAACTTGCAGGGCTGCCGACTTTAGGTCAGGCGAGAACCTTTTCCTGCCGTCCTCACTAGTCACGAAGACGACTGCTGCCGTGAGCGAGAAAGGCCTTTGCATTAACGGAGCAAAGCTTCTCGTGCAACAGTTGTATCAAACCATAACATTGGAAACGTTTTTGTTGGCTGGATTTAGTCATTTTTGGCCAGGTTAATGCTTAGAAAATTTTTCTTAGGAAGTAAATGTATAAATTTCCATCTCATTTCAATACTTTACATAATCAGGAAAGCTTAATGCTATGCCTAACTTTCAGGAGGGAAGAGAAATATGCTGCATATTACATAGTTTTTTTCTCCTCTCTTTTTTGAGAACAGATTCACAGTTCTTAGCATTAATTCACTCAGGTTTAATGAATATTTCCCCTACTTATGTTCCCCCTACCTGCCCAGCATTTTTTCTTACTGCAGACATCCATATAATTGATGGTTTGCAGAGAAAAGATTACTTTATGTCAAATACAAACCAAGATTTCCATGATAGGTAAGATTTTGCTACATGCATCTCATTAGCAAGGACTATATTATGCTTTTAGCGATAGGCATTCACTACTTTCTAGACATGAGCTTTTCACAACAATAAGAAAAAAACCTGTCCTACTGTGAGTATGGCTTGAATGAAGCTATGTTATAATTTTTACATTTGAATTACAGACCCTAGTTTTAGAAAAATAAGAGAATACATTTGTTCTTTCTGCTAAGTGAACTGCACCAGTTTTCAGGTGCTTGATAAATTAAGAATCAAGTAGTATTTCATCTATTCTTGAAATTGCACAGGGATGTTATGATCTTACTGGTATTTCTTAAACAGACATCACTAGAGAAGAAAAATGTACTCTTGCTACTGTTACTGGCATTCCACTGGATTTTAGCAACAAATCTCTTATTACCTTGCAATTAAAATAAATAAATCATAGCAACAGAGGTCAACTGAAGCAGCACGTGGCTTGAAGACATTGGGAGTATTTTAAATGAGTTTACAGATTTAAAACAGCATACTCTAAAGCTCTTCTTGGAGGAGTGCTTTACCTCCTCATGTTAGAAGTATGTAGCTGTAAGCTGAATGAATCATAAAGTATAAATATGAGAGAGGATAAAGAACAGGAGGAGCTATTTTACCTATGTCAGAACCTAAACGTTTCCACGCGTGTATGAGACAGGTTTTATTAGAAAAGGATCTCAGGTATTAACCCGAAATCCCGGCACCGACGGCCTTTGCAGCCGCCAGCCCCAAAGCCGGCTGCGTTCCCTCCTCCCGCTGCTCAGTACCGCTCACAACCTGCATTTTAGCCTGTTACCAGGGCTCGGACCAGCAGAGAGGAAAGGTGATTTTCTCTCCCTCCCTTCCTCCCTATTTTCCTAGGCAGCTGCAATGCATTTCACATTTATATTTGCTCCACAGATCCTTTTCAGCCTTTTAAATCCCTCCCAAAAACACTTCTCTCACAAAAATCTTTCTCCTCTCTCTGTATAAATTTATGATACATTTTCCTGAATAGCTTTGTTAAATCACTGCCAAATTTCCATCTCCTAATACCCAGTAGCTGGAAGCTGAAAATGGACTGATTTAGATTACAAATAAGGCACACAGTTTTACCATGTGGATAATCAAACCCTAGACCAATTTACCTACAGGTGTACAGATGAATTCCCCATCACTTGAAGCCTCAAAAGCAGCATTCAATATCCTTTTTAAAATTTAAGCTCTAAATCAACTAGAAACCATTATACATGATGCAAGAGTTACTGGATGAAATTCTATGCCTGTGCTGCACAGCAGAACCGACCAAGTGATCATTATAGGCTATTTAGCCTTAAAATCTGTTAATATTTTATCAGGGAAATTACACAAAGGCCCCATAAGCCCATGTAGTTATTGAGTGGGAAGATCAGGAAGCAAACCTAAGCCGTAAAACCTCTATAACCGATAGCAGAATGGGGAGGCAGAATCTGAACAAAGCAAGTTCCAATTAAGATTGGCAACTCGGACAATGTTTCAATGAATTACTGAATTTCCTTAAAAATATACTACAATTTTGTACTGCTGAAAGCCAGAATTTTTTAAAATAAGAAAAAGCCTTCAGGGCTCTGAGGAGATTGGTGGGGGGGGAAGACTTTTGTACACCCACCGATCTTGGTCCATGAAGTTCATTAATAAAGCTATAGTAATTTTAAAAGATTACATTAGAGGTAATAACATTAAAAAAAGGCAAAAAGAGCAGGCAAGCAATAACTACATAATAAACAGGCTAGGAAAGCTTTTGGAAAAAAATAAAACAAGGTAAATCCTAATGGAGCAACACTGTCCACTATTTTCATTACTGCTGTTCCACGGGAAGTCACTTAACCAGGCAGTAGCACTGCTGAAGCCTGGGACACTGAACAGCATCCTCCCTACTCACAGCATAAAAGAAAATGCACGTTTGACAAAACGTGCACGACTCCTCAGTTCTGCGGGCACAAGCAGAAATCTGGAACCTGGGCACTTTTCTCCAAATTCTCCCATTTCTGCTACTAAATTCTTTTTACATGACCAAGACACCACTTGTGTGTGTCAAAAGCCATGCCTCTCTGCAACGCCCTCTGAGTACACCCCTTACCGATTTCTCTAGAGCAAGATAGAGCTATGTTCCTAGAGTTGAAGTGCTTTATATATTATTAGTCCTCTATTAAAAAAAATACGTATTTTTAGATCTGTAAGCTTTAATCTTCATGCTTTAGTATCTTTTTTTGTTTGTTTTTGCAGACATGTGTTCAAACCATTCAAACTGCCAGGGTACTTCCTTAAAAAAATAAATAAATAAAAAATTGCATGGGCAAAACTGAACGTGGAAAAAATGCTGGAAAGTGTTAAGGTTACATCTCCTACCCTGGTAATAGCTTCCACAGACTGAAGGGTGGGCATAGGAATAATTCAGCTTCCATTTCTGAACTGCAGCTACCACAGTGGAAGGAAAGAGGAGGAGGTTACAGTAAGGTGGACATCTCCCAAAGCAATTTTACAATAAGCAAAGTCAATGAAAAGCTATCAGAAGGTCATTATTTATCCCTGTTTAATACTTCAACAGAAGGAAGTACAAGAAACTTAATAGCGAGTCCATTGATTTGCATCCTAAGATTGTTGGGAGTTTTTCTGTGAAAAATCATGGCCAGCACCAGTAATACCAGGCACATCTGCACTGAGTTTTAGTGCAAGGCCGTGTCTGAGGCCATTCACCTTCTCACTGCTTGGAGTTTGGAAGCTAGAACAAATTACAGAGCGGATCTAACCAATATTCCCTACTTCAAACTTTTTCATGGTAGCTGAATTAGAGGCCAAGTTTAGTGCAAGAGCAGCAAAATATTCCCCAAGGGAGCACGACTGCACTTTAATGATGATGTAACGGGCAACCCCACGAGCCCTCCGTGCCCTATACTCCACACAGTTAGCACGAAAGAGTTGGTTTTAGTATAGCTAATGATTTATATTTATTAATAAAAGTGACACACAACCCTCTTGCCAAGTTCTCTAAGTAGCAAGTGTGCCCTGCATTGTTAATCCTGTTTTCTGAAAACATTACAGTTTTGAGAATAGGCAGTGGGATAGTGCCAATTTGGAAGCTGCTACCTGATTATCAAAATGTAAGGGCACACGCGGAGCTGCAAGAGGGCTGCTCTGCAAAGCACAGAGCCCGTCTGCTCTCGCTTGCGGTATTTACACGGGGCCAATGAATCTCTCTGAGTGATTCTCCTGCTAGCTGGAACTTGCCGAGTGCGGGCAAGACAGTGCTCTCCCCTCCCTTCTCGCCAACAGGGGCTACAGCAGTCTTATTCTTTCCCTTCAAACACTAGAAAACAAAAAATATTACCTTTCATTAACTATCACACTTTGGAAATATATGAGGACTGAAAAAAAGACTTAGATATACAGAAATGGTAATTCCCTATGGATTATCAGCTAGATGGCCAACAGATGTTATTATCCGCTAAAATTAATATATTTTTCTCTACCAAAATAAAACCACCTCCATTTTCTATCTTCCCGGCTGCTATGTTCTGCGAGTAGCCTTCAGCTCAACAAATCACTTGAACATATACTTATGTTCACTTAAATTCATTCTGGCTACAGCTATTCTTATATGAAGTATTAGGCACGGATTTTGTTTTATTGAACACTGATAATGGCACACTATGAGACTTCATATTACTTTCCTGGCTCACCCTGTATCTCTCAATGATTGTTGCAATTTCAGTTATACTTATTTGGAGATATTTTGGTAATATAGCACTCGATACATACGCATGCTTAAGGAAAAAGCCAGTGTTATAATATCATAGACCCTTTATAGTAAAATTGCTGCAAAGAGCCAGGCTCAGTAGTACCAAACCAATACTCAACCCTTCGCTCATGAGGAATCAAATGCATACATTATTCTTGGGCTATAGAAAAACCTAAGTTTCTGAGGATCCTGGATGTTAAGTTTCCTGTTGGAGGAAACGTCATGGTCCAGTCATACCCACCAAAGGACTTAAGGACAAAATTTCCATCCATATGGATTCCAACAGGAAAAGCTTACGATATCCAAGTCTACGTTCAGCAAGCTTTTAGATCTTACAAGTCTAAGAGCAATTCAGAGATGGTGTTCTGAAAACCACCAGACTGTCCAACTTGCCATAAGTCTATAATTAAACAAAAGCACTGCAGAAACTACTTTTTCAAAGGAATTCAGCACTGAGTTCATTAGACCTCATATTTTCCTTCCATTCTCTAGAAAGACACTTCCCAGGTGCACAGAGCTGCACTATTAAGGTTCCCTGTTTGGCACAAGATGTGCATAGGACGATAGTGTGCCCCTAAGGGCCTCTTCTGAATTAATCAGTCAACTGGTTTCTACTCAAGTTTCAGCTCAGAGCTCCAGTAAGATGATTACGGCATCGTTGGCCTGCGAACTGATGGTAATAAGCACACAGAAATAAGTCCTGAAATTCAGCAGAAGCTGAAATGGAAAAAAAAAAAAAAAAAAAGAAAAGGGAACTTCTAATAAAAAATTCTCACATCAATCCTTCTTTTCATCTTCTTCAGTTGTAACACCTCCTCTGGTGGTTTCTCCAAGCTTCACATTATTTAGATTGCTATGTGCAGAGTTCTAAGTCTTGCCTTTTCATTCTACATAAAAAAGGGTAATTAAAAAACAAAGAAAATACATCAAGTCTCACATCTGAAATGACCATTTCACCTCGGGCATAGCAGGATGGAGCTTCAACTGTGCTGTTTGTGTGCTTTTCGGGAAATGGGATGTTGTAGGTGGAAGAAAAGCTGTCTGTACTCTAATACAGAAGGAATCTGCAAAAACAAGTGCAACTGGATTGCCACCCCGAGCCTGATGAAATAGTAGCTGTGCCTGGTTGTGTCATCTGCTGCACGAGCCTTCCAGGGTTGCAAGTTAAGGAGCAAGAATCCCAAGGGGCAGTGCTGAGTTCACTAAGCAAAAGCAGGTGTTGGTGACGGGAGCACAAGACGGGATATCCCCGTGCTGCACCAAGGAGACCAAGGATCACTTTTACGGCTTTTGGAAGGTTTAAGGTTCCATTATTTCCAGAGAAAGATCTTACGAGTTCTGGAGACCTGCTAGGGAAGATCATCCCTCTCAAGTCTGGGTTCAATGCTGTCACATCTCTGCAGACAGAGCTCAGAGACAAGTGCACTCTGCAGGCACAGGGTTTTGTAGGCTAAAGTCAAGTATAATGTCCATTACACTAAAGCTGTTTTACTTGGGCTTCCACATGTGCTGTGGATCCATCTGTGGTCTTGACTTTAGTAAAAGGTACCTGAAAACCTCACTGTCAACTCATTCCTGATGATTACAGTGGCACAATACACAGCAGCTGAACTACTCAGGTCTCCACACATTTTTTTACCTTCTCACTTAAGAAAAAAAAAAAAAAAAAAAAGTAAGTACAAACTAATGCCTTGAAACCCTAAAGCAATCTTCCAAGCTTCTCCCTGAAGTTTCAGTAATACAGATAGTTCTCGCACCAAGGTTGGTCAATATTGCAAGGGTAGGAAATGCATTTTGACCTGACCAGGAAGCCAGAGGTGAACCCGATTTTTACAATGACAAAGGCCTCACTGCCAAAACTAGGACTAAAGGAAGAGTGCAAAGAGAAAAGAATTACTTCACATATAAAGGACAGTTTCAAAGACAAAATAAAGTATGAGGTGTAATTTAATTGAAGACGCTAGAGTATTCCCCACATTATTCCAAGTGTTCATACACAATCACTCAGGCAAATAAGTAAAATGCAATACAAATGGATAAAGTTTCCCAACAAATTTTGAAGCCTTTATCTTTTCTCCTATGAATCATATACAGAAGTTGCATAGGTCTCCGAAGGATAACACCTCCAAAAATTAATTACCTCCATCCCAGATAAAGGAAAACATTAAACATCAGTTTGTTCATCCATTCATTTGCAGAGATAGTTCATTGTGAAAAACTGGATTATGAGCCAAATCCCATTCCCATTGTTTTCCGCTGCAAAGCTCCCAGTCACTTGGGCTGCCTTCTCCATAGTACGCGGTTTGCAGCGTTAGAGACAAATTCCTCACAAAAATGAAAGAGCCCCTACTTGAGCCAGAGAATACTCAGGTTTTTAACCACCATGTTGTCATGTGAAAATGCATTTTCTCCTTCCGCAGCATCAGGAAGCACCGGACCAAGTAATTGAGGCACTTGCACAGAAGCGACGTGGGAACAGATGTTGCAGACAAAGCTGTGCGGATCAAACTGCCTTGCGCTCTCCTTCCCTCACGCCCCAGCCAACTTCCAGAGACCACTGGGGGCTGCAGGCGTGAGGCAAGAGGTGTGTGCAAGTCAAAAAAGGAGATAGGAGAACATGGGCCTGTGTAATTAGCTCGAGTGAGTCGACGGAAGCGTCACCAGTCACACCTACCTCCAGCTTTTGCGCAGTGACTGTATAAACCGGGCAGCATAAAGAGGGACACCGATACATTTAAAAAGCAGAATTTCAGCCCACACTCCCACTACCTCTGCCTTATCAACACAAGATGAATGTCAGTGATACAGGAACGCAACAGCAGGCAAATTATTCTTTTACAATTTTATTTATAACATTATATTTTCTCTGAGACACTGCAGCAGCGAAATAGCAAAACATAGTACACAAATTACATATGTTGTTTTTGTTTTTAAGAGAAATATCTTTACAACCCTATAGCATAATGCTCTGAGATTCGTTTTAGAATTTAATGCTAGAGTGGACTGCGAAAAATACTCTTATGAAACGGCACTGCCAGCAGAATACCAACGTGAGCAGCAGGACATCAGCCCAATTGTAGGGAGAACCTCTGGGAAGGCTCTGCTGTTGACAGGGCCCAAACACAACGCAGGTCTTCCTGGGTCTGAACAAAACACCACGGATCTGATGCAGATTCTCTGCTGTGCTTGTGGAATGGACACACCAGGGTTGTGTCTAATAGGGTCCTATATAAAAGTCTTCATAATTACTTTTAGATGGAAACCATTTCTTCTTTTCCTGCGAAACAAACCTGCCTTTTCCCCAACTCATTTACAGTGCCAACTCCTGTCCCCTGCTTTCCACGCCACAGGGCTGCTGTAGATCAAGGAGAAGTGGAATCAAAGGTAACGCGGGGCTCACGGTTCAGGAATTGTTGCTTTTCAATAGATTCTAATCTATCTGCATGAATTAAAGTACTAATGAGCTAAACGGCACTGCGACCAACTAAAGAAAATCAGAGTGGGATGATTTTACAATACCATCTATGTGCACTGTGGAGTAAATCAAAGGAACCCATTTATTAATATTTCATTGGTTGTAACTTAGTAAATAAAAACTGCAAATTCAGTGGTCAGAGCGGGTGTAATAAAGCAAGCTACAGATGCCACACACTGCAAAAATGAGCAAAAGTGAATCTTAAAGCAGTAAAAGACCTACTTTAAAAAGTCAGCTCTTTTAAAAGACACATAATGCGTCAAATCAACTAAACTACATGCCAATTTTCACTAGATTAAAAAAGTTTCAGGAACCTTCCACGCTTAGTGCATAGTCATGCCAAAAGTGCATTTCTGGGTGGGAAGCATAAGTCACAGCAGGAAAGGAGAAGTATTTGAAGTCTGTCACAGAGGACTCCTTCAACCAACATGAATTTCCTGGGTACCAAATGGTGCAGGAAAACGGGAGAAAGAGACCCTGCTGCCCCTTGCAGTCCAAGGGGATGGACAACTATGGAGAACCACAGTGACGTATCGTGACCCGGCTCCACGCAGCCCACCGGGGGCGGCAGGAGCGCTGGCAAAGCACCGTGCCGGGCTGCAGAGGTGCCCAGCCATGTCCCTATAAACCATCCACGTGCTCGCTGCACAAGCACCGTCCCGAGAGGCAGCTGAAGGCTGAAGGAAGAGTTTGCCATTGCAATTCTGCTCGGGACAGGGCACATGGGCAGACCCACTCTGAGCATTCCCCTGGCCCTGTCTGCTCGGGGAGAGTGTGCTAAAGAGGCACCGTTAGGGACAGATTTGCCAGTCAGGAATCTCTGCTTTTAGCCATTACTATTTAGTTATCTTGAATCATTTGACAAGAACAAAGAAAGTAGACACACACACACGCACACACACACAGAAGAAAAATACACTAATCTTACATGGTTCAAAATTTGAGATTCAAGTTGATTCTGCACTCAGGCCTATTTCTAACAAACCACATGCAGGAGCACATTGTTTTAAATATCATTTTTTGGACTATTTATTCGAGACCGTTTTCTTTTCCCACACTATTGCCTTGTTACCTCCAAGTCTAAGTTTCATTGACGCAGTTTAATGTGCTACACCGGGGCAGTACCCATCTTGTTTTCCTAGGCCTTTTCACAGAGTGGAAGAGTCACCACAGAATATGCAAAATAAAATCCATCAGGAAACACCCACACAGAGACTTAAGTTTTGTTTTTATCTGAATTTAAAAGAAACAGTAAAAAGGCTGCTCACTTGCATGAATAATCCCAATTTTCAATATTCTCTGAGTTCTGGTAATCCTATATGAGACCCTGCAACAGAACTAGCTCTTTCCTTGGAAAACCCCAAACAAAAAGGCAACCACAGTCTAGATCAGTCAGAAAAGGAGTACATACCCTGGCCATGTCAGTCTCCACATATCTATAACTGAAGGCATGAGAGATTTTAAAAATATCATTTATTCCTGTCAAAAGGAAGATAGTCAACAAATAGGAGGGAAAAAAGAAGAAAAGAGAAAAAAAAGAAAAAAAGTCCCCGAGAATCTGCATCTCCTGAGCCCTAGAAGACTAGTCACACAGCGTCACTAGATTGCCGTTCACGCATCTTTCCACAAAGTCCCTCATTTTGTTTTCTTATTAGAAATAATAGCTAAAGAAAGTAGAAGAACAGGATGTATCTGGGTTGACAACAGATATAAATTCCCAAGAAATGAGAGTGGGGAAAAAAAATGAGAATGAAATTTGGATTTAATAACTTGACAGCATGACTTTGAGCTTCTCTTTACAAAGGTATTCAAGATCACACACACAGAACAACAACAGCAAAAAAAACAACAAATCGAGACTTGCTATGTACAGTGATGTAGATCATGCAATGTTGAAATTCGTCCCTAAGCTAACGATTCAGTCTCCCGGTTATATTGCATCTGTCACATGAACCAGTTTAACATCTGGAAGGTGAATATATTCTTATTATGCCAAAGCTGATTTCTGTAATGAAAATAAACAAGCAACCACCAACTACAATTAAAGAAGCCAGTGACTTAAGTCAAGATTATAAGGAATATTTCTTAATTAATGGACTGGCCTAATCCACTTACATTTTAGAAGAGTAATCTGCTAAAAACTCTTTGCAGCATTAATAAACAAACTAAATAAGGAGGACAGTATCTGCTGTCCCACTGTGTATGTCTAAGATGTATACAAATTACTTTGCAAATTCTAAAAGTAAAGGTACAGGTCATACAAATTCAAACATCTCCTCAAAATCAAGTGAAATAGATTTGTAGATGAGATTCCAAGTGCAACATGTTAGACTGATAACTGCTAATTTCTGAAGAGAACTCAAAATACTCCAGGAAGAATACTTCTGGAAAATTAATGTCTTAATAAAAATGTGTAGAAGCAATAAACCCCTGAGATTAGCAGTGGAGCATCTGCTAAGTAGTTTATTTTTTATGTTAGAATAAAGTCTGACAGAGGGGTCATGCAGAGTTAGTATGTATGGCACAAGTTACAATACATTTATTTCTCTGTGAAGCATAAAATATTTACTATACTGTAATATGTTGCCAATATTAAGTTATTCCATCAAAACCACAAGTCATGAAGGGTTTTTACAGATTGTGTAAGAAAATACTAGCATAAATCTTTGGTCTCTATATAATTAGCTAAAACTACCAATGGACCCTGTACGGTTTGTTCAGACTTCGTATCTCTGGGCAAAAAGGCAAACGATTTTCTTCAGGGAGAAGCTGCGCCAGCAACGACGTCAGCGTCTGGCTGTCAGCGCGGCCATAACCTCACGGGCTCTGCTAGTGCCT
>JAUBNY010000310.1:284521-295240 GCA_032275445.1 Crypturellus soui | reverse complement strand
CCTGGGACCCGCAGACGGTCACGGTCTCTCCCCTCGCACACCTAGCCCATCTCCTCGCCCAGCGCGTTCAGGTTAGGAACCACGTCTTTGTCTTCGTGGTGGCTGCTGAGGCGGCCCGAGCCGGGAGCGGAGCCACGAGCTGCTGCTGCCGGCGGCGCGGGCGGCTGGTGCAGCGCTCACCGCCGCCTTCCCCGGCATTTCGGCAGCACCACGATGCCACGCATGAAACTGAACATTCTTCAATTTTACATCAGCAGAAAACCCATGTTCAGCTTAGAGAATAACGCATTGGCAGAGTTATGAAACAGATGCCAATTCAAAACCTATTAACTGGTATGTTTATTTTAACTCCCTAAAACTTGTAACAAATGCAGAAGTACCTAGCCTTAGATGTATAAAAATCTCAATTAGGGCAGTAGTTCCTGTATTTCTTTATTGCTGTCGAAACGTGTGTTTTAAATTAATTTTTGGAAATATGATCCTTGCTAACATTGCTAAACCTCAACTATAGTTCCATGTTATTTTAACTGAACAAACTTGGAAATAAATTATTAAATTATAATAATGACGAAAGTCTATTATCTCAGATCCAGCCACAACCAGCAACCTGTATGTGGAAAGAGGACAGAACAGGGCGTATTTAATGACCCTTTTTGGGTATCATCTTCCATGCTCCAGGGTATTCTACTTCAGGAACCTCATAAGCCAGAGGTGGCATGGCTGTGTTCAGTGAGACTAAAAATGCCAGAACCTAGTCCAAAGCTGTGTTCTTCAGGTAGTAAGCTCAAGTGTTGAGATGCTCCAACATGATAAAGGGAGAAAAAAAATGAAAACACCAAAAGCACTTGCACATATGCAAGGGGGAACAAGCACAAACCGTATTCTTTTTAAACACTCTTTCCACACTAATGTGCAAGAGCTTTGCAGAATTTCAAGGCAAGTATTGTTATTTTTGAAGAACAAAACTCCGGCTTAGCCCTGCTCCTCGGCACTTCCCACGCGTTCCTGCACACGTAGGTGTGCGGACAGCCCGCAGACACTCCCCAGCCCCCTGCTCCGCACACAAGCTTCATGTCTGAGTGTGTTTAATTATATTCTAGTATTTTTTCCTTACAAATGTGTATAAATGCTGCTTATCCAAAGACAGTTACTTTTGAAAACTTGACTCATAAGAGGAAAAAAAAAAATCTAAAAAACTGTTAAATCCTGTTACTTTTTCAATATGGAATTGACATACCTATGACTTTGCCAGCTGGTTCACTGCATTCATTGCTTACCCTTGCACGTAGGCACAGGAAAATCTATGTTTTCCTTGTGCTGGAACACTCCGCACTGCTGCAGGATGCGTGTGGCTGCCGGCCACCGAGCGCCCCAGCCCAGAACCCTCCCAGCTCCATCCCACCTTCCAGCACTGCAAGGGCTCCCTTGCTGCTGCCTGTAGGTAATGGGCAATCTTGAATCACACAGGGGGAAGACAGGGCTGGCAACAGATTATTTTAATGCTGTTCACAGTTTGTTGAGATTTGGGGGCTGTTGGAAAGTTACCCGGTAAGTGTTTAGCCAGGGATTGCTTTCAGAGGTTATTCTGATTCAGTAACTACTGGAAATCTTTCCCTGATAACTGTTTAAATGCTTAGTGTAGTGGGGAGGAAAAACAAACAGAGTAAGAACTCCTTGGGGGACCCGGTTTGTTTAGCCATAGACCCGTAGCAGTTGATGTCCTCCCTTCAGTGCACTCAGCTCAATTTATTGCTTCACTTGTGGGGCAGGTATTTCTGATTAATAAAACACTTGGATTGATCGGGGACAGCTCCAAAGTGGGCTGAGATGGGTGAGCACCACAGGATGCCTCCCGGGAGACGAGGACATAGGCCAGATGAGCCTGGAAAAGGCCACGGGCAGAGCGCTCTCTGTGCGGGCAGCTCGAGGGGCACCAGGAGACTCCAGATGAACATGCTGCTGGGCCAGAAAAATGGGACAGAGAGCAAAAGGCAGGCGGCAAGACTGAACAGAAGGGGGACTTACAGAAGGTAAGAGAACATCTTTCAGAAAGCTGTAGAAATAGTCCAAAGTCCCAACCCAGCAGCATAACACAAGCTGGCAGGTTCAAAATAACAGCGTAGACAATCCCAAAGTGCTTGAAGTTGACCACAGTCCAGAAGTGCAGAAGAAGCACTTAGAGAAGATAAGGTGATAGCAAAAACCTAGGATGTAGGTTTGCTATGGAGCAGTGAAGGACAAGACAAACGATGAAGGAACAGAGAGAGCTACACAAGGCACGACTGAGAGACAGGCCCGGGCTCCAGGATATGCTGGGGAGGCATCACTGGCTGCGTGGGCCATCTCCCACGTCTCCCTTAGGCATTTGCAGCAGGTCGCTGCCAGGGATGGGATTTTTGGTTAGAAGAACCATTCTTGTGCTCTCATTTTGTGCCAGATGAACATCAGAGCCACAAATGACACTTGCATTCTGGGAATAACACAGGGAGTTCCTATCCAAATGCGCTATACACTAGTAACGGGTCCAGAGCATGTATAGAACCATTTAAGAAAACTACTTCCCTTTTTGCTCTTAGCAAATGAATCTCTAGCTTTGTCCCATGTATTTGGCAGACAGCAGATGAGGCTGCGGCAGGTTGGCAGGAGGAGGGAGAAAGAAATGAGCCTGCTCCATCACTTGACCTCACGTGCTGACCCTGTATCATACACACATCCCACTGCTTCTAGGAGGACACGAAAACTTAACAGAGCTCTTAGAATACAGGAAACCCATTTTAAAGTACCTTTCCGAAGGCTTTTATCAAATGTTTCTCTCTCATGATTCGTTTTGCTCAGCACTGCTCTGGGCTCAGTTCCTACCAGTCCAGCAAGAGCCCAAATTGTCACTGAAATTTCCCTGTTTCAACCTCATCCGCATTGGTAATGTCTGAATGCATATTAAAGTTTTCTTACCTATCACTATAATTAAAAACACTATTTTAAATGTCATCTTTAATAATATTCCATTTTCTTTCCTCCTCTAACAGCCTCTTTTTCTTTATGCCGAGAGAGAGAAAAAAAAAAAAAAAAAAAAAGGCAGCTCATATTTTACCTAAGGTTTTTTTTCCCTTCCAAAATAGTAGCATGAAAGACATTAGCAAGCCCAAAGAATCTTACAATATTGGAACTTTCTGAAACTGGGTTTTGCATATCTCACTTGGCAGCTGGCAGCTCAATGTGACAAATGAGAATTCTCACTTCAAGCTGCTGGCTGCCAGTCATGAGTTATCTTATTCCTTGCAGTGAGAGTAGACCACAGAAAAACAGGCAAGCAAATAGGCCATAGATACAGGGAAAAGGCAGGAGAAAAAAAGAAAAAGAAAAGAAAATCAGATGATGAATGCAGTGGCACTTGTACTCTCAGTGCTTTATTTAGCATTGAGAATTCTTGTGTCACATTATCACAGGCACGGATGAAGGTTACACAAAATTAAAAACACGGTCCTTGCTACAGGCACGTTTTAATTTGTTCTTCAGTTCATTTGAAGTGTGTCAACTTTTAATGGTTCATTTAGAGGAACCTGTGACTAACCAAAACCGCTCATTAGGATGCAAACCCTATCGCGAGCCAAAGCCCTGCTATGAGGCTGGGATACCCCCGAATTCCAAACACATTCTCACTAAATAAACCTTCAAACCAAACCATGCTCTACCTCTCCCCAAAGACAGGATTAAAGAAACAAACAACATCTCGTTTTCCTGTTTACTCTTGTGCACATCTAGTACATGCTTCTACTCTGCTTTCCCTTTCTAACTAAACACTGTCATTTCCCCCTGACAAAGCGTCTTCTTTCTCCATCTTGTAACCATCCACTGACCATGGATATTTTTGTAAAATTTACAAATTCACTTCATGCCCATATGAACCCTACTGTCCTCACCTCACAAATTGGAAAGACCAGGCAACATGGCCTATTTTGAGATTATTCCCTGAAGAAAAGCATTCCTAGAGCTGTGCAGAGCAAGGGCAGAAGGTTTCCAGCACGGTGGAGCCTGCAGACCCAGGAGAGCTCCCCCGGCTCCCTCCCTCCCTCACGGGGTCCTGCCTGTCCCTCTGCAGCCCCAGCCCTTGCCCAACACTGCTCCCAGCCACGTCTTCCTCACGGCACCTTTCAGGCGGTCAGGATTAATACTCAAGAGGAGGGGTGTCAAAATGAGGGAAAATCCTATGGATTATCCTAGATGAATGTGTTCCCCTCATATCCCTCACAGCTCGGGCAGAGGCAGCCTTGCTCAATATCTCGACTCACCTCCGCTTCCTATTTTCATGCTGGAAGCATCTAGAGACACGCATGGCTAGCTCCACTGAAGGTGGAAGAAGCAACAGATAAAGAACCAGCGAGCACCACCACCTATCGGTGAAAACAGGGAAGAGATGAGTGTTCATTTCTATTGTATCAAGTCAATTTAATTTGTTACTTAAAGACTTATGCAGAAGATTGTTTGTGCAGAAGGCTGGGTGGGTATACTTAGTATTACACAGAATAGAGGAAAAAGATGAGTGGCTCGTAAGGAAAGGAAGGGGGGGACTGCAGAGTGCCCAAGCTTTGCAGAGGTCCATCGAGCAACGGCAATAACTGCTCCGAGCAGGAGAACACGTCCAGGTTGTTTCTTAGGCTCAGTTTTTTTATTTGATTCTTTGAATTTCCTTGAAGTTTAGAAAGACTTTAAAGAGGTTCCTTATTGCCACAGACCACTGCAATAACAATCCCTGAAAAGGATTTATGACTTTTCAGGCATTTCATGACAATTTATAGAGGAACATCGCAGAATAGTAACACATTTTAGAAAGAAAAAAAGGAGACATCTACCATCTTCTTAATATCTTGCAGCTAAGGGGATGCTGCTAAATTTTAATCCAATATATTTTTAAACAGAATCTTGTGGCTTCTTAGATTATGGAGCTGGCGCTGTTTTACTGAGCATTAAAGATTTCACGTGTTGTACAGCATGAGTCACTGCCACAGACTGGTTTCAGGATTAGGACTGTATGGGATTTCTTTTTCCACTGACACCATTATCTGCTGCTTATCTGTCTGGCTCCTTACCTATCAACAAGAGTCTTTAGGAGCAGAAGCTCCCTGGATTAAGAGACACCCCAGGGCTGTGTTGATCTCTTCAGAGAGCATATGCCACAGGATAAAACGCTATTTAGTTAAACATCAAATTTTGCTAAATGCTATTTAAGTGAAAACAGGGATGCCGCTGCTCTTTCTTAACAGCATGAGTTACAAGTAAAGAACCGGAACACTTTCAAATAGCAATGTGAGAATATGATACTGATATTAAAAACAATCTGGACTGACATCTGAGAAGTGTAATATTTGAAGATATTCCCTATTAAAATGCAATCAGACATCTTGGAAATGGATCCTTTCAGTAAGAGGAATAACAAACCCTGAAATAGCATAGCCTGCGTAGTTGGATGTGAGCTAATTCAGCGCTGTGGTAAGGGAAGAGATATTTGTAAGCATTGTTTTTAAAAGATTAGTTCATTTTCTCTATCATTAATACAACCTTTTAAAGCACTAATGCAAAGAATCTCTGAAGACATTTGTCTAGGATCTAACTGCTTAGAACAAAAACACTGATGTCTACTAAAACTTCTATATGTTTTTCACAAAGACAGTATCTGAGAAAATCTTGGATAAAGTCACAGAACAAAACAATGGAGCTACTTACATTCATTGACAATAAAATAGAGGCTGCTTTAAGGCATATTCCTTGGATAACTTTTTCTGCAATAGATCAGTGGAAGAGAACTATTTCAAAGAGACAGCGCAAGATATTGGAGATGAAAAATTTCCAGAAGTAACCAGAATCAATCAATGCACGAAAAGCAAGGAGCAGCACTAGACTTTAAAGAAAAAAACAAAAAAGAAAAAAAAAGATCTTCCTTGGCAGGCCGTGGAACTTAACCCCTGCCTTCAGCAGAGACTGCGGCCCACGTGGCTCTTCAGAGCCACCTTTTCCATCGCATCTCTGAAAACCAACGATTGTATCCACCTGTAAAAGGTTATGTGACCATTTTGCTGTAGCTATTTACTGTGACATTGGCAGGGTCTAAAACCCAACCATTAGAGAAGCATTCAAATTTTCCTCACTATGAGTCCCCAAAGACCCAAGCAGTCTCAACACTCACCATGCAACAGACCTACCGGCCGCTGCTGAAGCAGCCCTTTGGTGGCGCTGAAGGAGGCTCTCCCCGGCCTCATCCGGCCACCAACAGTTCTTGTACTGGAGGAGGTGGCAAACCACGGATTTCTACAATAGCAGGAGGTAGGATCGGCTTTGTTCTCTATTTGCTTTCTAATAAACTCTAGTATAAAATTCTGCCAAATCATTATTGAGCTCATACTTAACATTTTCATGAACTATTACAGCTACTCGGTCAGCTTAAAGCTTTGCATGTAACACGCAAAGTTAGGATTCTCCTGTCTCCCCTTCACATTACATTTAACTACAGTGAAAATCATTCCAGTTGTGAGCCTTGCATTCCATCAATCCCAATACTGACATGCAGGAATTTTTTTCTTTTTTTTGACTGATGATATGGAATCATCACTAGCAGCACCAGCCTCTGCACGGAAGCACCTTGCTCTGGCACTCACACACGGGTAACATTTTCAGAAGGACAAACTCGATCGGCAACTGCTCTGCCAGCCCCAGTGTAACCCGGACCGGCCGTGCAGACACATCCTCACCGCTGTGTCTCACATGCAGGTTTCTATATCCTAATCAATCAGGCTGATTTTAATTAATCCTAATTGTCCTATTAAGGTTCCTGCCTAACAACAACACAGCAGAAAGGATTCCCTAAGCAGCCTAATTGACTTAATCAGCTCCTTAGTAATCCTTCTTCAGGCCTTTAAAATGAACTAACCTCTAGCTCATTTTAATAAGCGCACTGAAGAGGAAGATAAGGCTCACGGTTCTTGGAGCCAGATTTTATCGCTGCAGTGAAGAACACGGTGGGCAACAGATAAGTTATGATCCATAGACAGGGGAGGACGGGATTAGAATGATGTGACCAACTTTCCTGTGGACAGGCAGAAGCAGCAGAGGAAGCTTGAAGAGCCCCAGCTGTGTTCTGCAGAGGGAACTCTGACTTTATACTCAGACCACAGCTCTGCTTGTTGATCTCCTTGATGTCTAGTAATCTATAGGCATTAATATTGTCATGAATTAAAACATGTAAAAATGAAAAATCTTGGGTTGAACTAATGGGTGAGAGACTAGAAAACAGTTTTAGTGTTGAAATTCTGGCCGAATATTCATTTTAACAGGGTGAGGGGCCACTTAAGTGCATGCCACTTGGTTCTGACAGTGATTTGTCTATTACTTAACAAGAATGGAAAAATTCCCCTTTTCAATATTTTTGTGTGTGCTCAAGTCAGCTCAGCTCTCGAGCACTGCTGTGCAGCTTGCTCGCTGTGCACTTCCCTCGTTACTCTTATTTGTAGAGCACGAGCAGTATTCCTGGCACTTTACAGACAAATGAGATGATAGGTTCCTGACCCGAGGAGTTTGTCATCTGGCCTCTTAGATATAGATTTTTTTTCTACAACCATTAAGCATTTAAGGACACAGATGAGCCTCAATAGGATTGTCAGAAGCACCTGTGCAGGATTTTTAAAGCATTAAATATGTGCAGATATATGCCCTCCACCAGCTCTATCTTTTTCATATAATGCCTGCAAATGGCACTTTATATTCACCTGTCATTTCATGAAGAAAGTGAAAATCAGCAGTGTCAAAAAGTATGTGTGAATCAAAACAAAGTATCATAACCAAGTTTATAAAGATCCTAGCAACACTTCTGGTCCTAGGAAACACTTAATCATAGCAGTAGCCACTAGTACCACAAAAACTGGCTTATTACATATAGGCAGGAGGTCTGCAAGTGCAAGTCAAGCTCTAAGGAAAGGGCAATTGGAAAAGCAACGCACACTAGCTGCTTTTGGCCTTCTGACGTACTGCACGTTTTGCAACAGATGAACTTGGTACAAAAGCTGAGAACGAAATAGATTGAAGCGAGTAACATTGCTTTTCTCTTCATCCTAAAGAGATCAAAGCTTCTTAATGAAACCACGTTTGGCTCAATGCAGACAACTTAGAGCAATCCCTTTCCTACGCGCTGTTCAGAGTGCTCTGTAAAGATTTGCATGACCAAATGCATCTTGAGAAAGCAAAGAAATACAGAATCACTTTACATCCAAGCTGCTTCCATCCAAACAACCTTCCCCTTTCTCAGTGAAAAGAAAAATCTACTCCCCACAGCTACTGCACATGGCAGCAGTTTCTTCAATTTGCTTGAAACTACCTGCAGGTTTCACCTGGTACCCAGCGCTCTTCTATTGCCCCGCGTGGTGAACATCTGCTTTGTGTTGGCTTACCACCACCACCTCTGGCTTGGCAGATCTCCATCCTTTGCTTCTCTCAGCTTTCTCCCTCCCAACTGAAAAGTCTCAACCTGCATAATTTCTCCTTTTAAGGTGGTTACCCCATTTCTCTGCCATTTGCTCCTCTCCCCACAAGACTTTCTACATACATGGGACCTTTCCTTTCTTCTCTGTAACTTAGAGAAGCCCTTTGCAAACTCTGTGTAAAAGAGCACACAAGAAAAAAAAATCCAAAAGGTACTGAGAGAAATGAAGATCGGAGGGAATCTGAGGTTATGTCTATATCCATCACCCAAAGATGGTGATACACAAAAGGGTATTGAAGATATTAAACAACTGACAAATACCTTTCAGCTATTAGTATGTACTATGCTAATGCAGATATCACAAATTAAAGGTGCTTCTGAGAAGTTTATCAAATACTGAGAAAAGCACAAGAGCAAGTTCTTCTGTAGCTCCCCAAGGACTCTGGATCAACAACATGACCTGAAAGGCAGAATGGTGGGAAGAACCGACTCCCAAATACTTCCATTCGGATTTGGATACTTTCTTTTAGAGCCCTAAAACTGCAGAGGGAGGGATTAGATTTGATTACCATTTTCTCACTATTGGTTTTCACAGTGGCTTAAAATTAACACTGAAAAAACAATAAGGAAGCTTTTTCAATTATTTGAATTGCAATTAATTTTCTTCTGGGTCTTTCAGAAAGAAAAATAATGCTTCCTTTCTTTCTAAAAAAAGATCAGAGGAAAAAAGGCCATTTTCTAGGCTTAGGGTGTTTTTTCTTTTGTAGCACTGGAATAAAAGCAGGCTTTGAATGCGGTCCCTGGGCATTCAATTGCCAGGCAACGCAGGCCAGGACGCGGAGGCATTCCGAGCGGATCCGCACGGCGCGCGGCGCACCGGCTGCCCCTGCTCAAGGGGTCGCGCTTCCGAGCGGCATCTGGCTTCACATTGCACTTTAAAATAAAAGCCTCTGAATCCATCAGTAAAATTCCAGTTTAGGGAAACCAGACTTGTCCCAGAGTGTGTGTCCAACTGCCCAGCACCACGGGGCTGTCCCACCCGACCACGTTTCCACCAGCAGCTACTGAAAACTGTCCCCTTGCTGGAAATGGCCCTCGGACTGCAAAGCCCAACCTGTGTCTGAAAGGGCCAAGCGGATTGCGGGTACCACCGTCCTCACCGTCCTCCTGCTGCGGCCCACATTAAAGACAGGCATTTCTGAGTAAGCACTTTCAAAGTGCTTAAAAGCTACTCAATCGCTCAAGTTCCGCTTAATAATTATTTCAAACTGACAAGCCAGAATGATTAATTCCTCTTTAGGAGGCACAGAAAAATAACACAGCAGTTTTAGCCTTTGCATGCACATGCATATTATCCAACTGCTGATTAACAGTAATATTGTGGACATAGCACCCACCAGTTTCCATAGGCACACTTTCTAATATTCCTTAGAAGTTGAAACATTTTGCATTTAATTATCAATAAGGTCATCATTAACACTGAATTTAGATATCTTAAAATGATCGTTTTTAAGCCAACCATTCTCCCGTTTCTCAGGGCTTCTTTAATGGAAATGATGCAGACTCAGGAAGAGCCTTCTGTGTGCTTGCGGTACATTAATAACCCCAGGAAATTCAACACGAGCTTGCTGCTGCAATGAAGCTCTTGTAAGCCTGCTACCATTCCTCCATTCAATAAAGGTCAAGCTGTTAGTTGACTGTCATTAGGCACAGTAGTCTCTTGACTGCTTAAAGGTTATATAAATATTAAATTTTATGAAGTCAGCTATGAAACTTTCTTTTCAAATATCTTGCCACATTATTTTTAACTTTTTCAGGAAAAAGCTATACAACATGCAAGAGGGCGAGATGCTTTTCTTTGGAGACAAGTACCTGCTTTTCCATAAGTAATAGCTTTCTTCAAATCGTAACAAGCAAATACAATATAAAGGGATGAAAATCTTAGCTAAAACAGTGATGACTCATACGCTAAAAAATTATGACTTTATCCATTTATCCAGACTCTAAAAAAGCATGGCTTTCATTATTAGGTTACAATAGATCAAGATTTACGTTCATACTAACGTTGCCCTCATTTCCATTTATATTAAACCAGTATTTGTTTTTTTTAAAGGTAGCACATGAATGAGCAGAAACTAGCCCAATCTCTGTTTGTTCAGCTTGTACCTTGCACAATAGCAAATTCAATCTTGTTAAGAGGCTTACATTCTGCCACTGTAGGGCTGCAATTGCCAGAAAGTTTGAATCTGCCC
>JAUBNY010000310.1:258003-273560 GCA_032275445.1 Crypturellus soui | reverse complement strand
ACCCGGGAAAACTGGAAAGAGATGCTCATAAGCTAATACTGGAGGCCAAGAAGCAAAGCTGAAGTAGGAGAGCCAAACCACAGTGCTGACAGCAAGGACACTCTCGCCTGGGCATACGAGACACTGCAGAAGTCGTCGTGCCTTCACTCTGCAAAGGCAGTGCACAAGCCCCACTCTGGGAGCCATCCTTAATACGCAGAAGGCGCTGTTCAGACTGAACAGTTTCTTTAACGCTCCACGACCAACTCAGCAGCAGAACAAAACCCAAACCCTCAAAGCGTATTCTTTTCTAGGCTTTTGGTCCAGCTTTCTAGACCAAAACTCTCCCCTCTCAACTGAATTATGACCAAATCATAAGAAACATAAACTAAAAGAAAGCCCTCTTTTGAGAAAACCTGCCTCATATTAAATTTTAGATGTAAATAACATCCACCTGAACTCTTCTCTATATGGTCCCAGGAATCTGGCAATACTCACTGGGCTTCACTAGCCAATATTTTGCACAAGTTCAAAACTGATACTGAAAACTTTTAAAAAGGCAAAGGTGAAACTCACATGGACCAAAACAAAATAAATTAACATGAAATTACAGTTTGCAATAAAGTAAAATAATAAAGAAAATTATTGAGCAATCAGAAAGCCTAAAGGATGACAGCAATAACAATAAATGTGAAAAGTCCCGTAAATTATCTCGTAACAATTGAACACATTGTTAATCAGTGACTTTTGTTAAAAGGACAAAAGCAAACAAGAGCATCCTCCCAAAGAAAGATCTCTATTCAGATTGCAGGCACCTCAGCTCTTAAAAGCTGCCTGAATCTGTGAATTAGATTTCAATACTATCTCCAGAAAACACACAGTACAATCTGCTACGTCTCATGATTCCAGCAAATTTAACATATTCATGTCTGTATTATGGAAAATTATTGCCAGAAAGATAGCAAGAGATCATTATAAACATGCATACTTTTAAACACTGCTATGGCTGGCTTAAACTAAAAATCATTCTGTGGTTTACTTAGTACTCCCTGGGTCTTCAAATGCTGCGCTCCCTTGAACAGCTTAAGGGAGGTTATTTCATGCAGCCATTTCCCCATTTTTTTGCTTGCTCTAAAGAATGAGTCTGAAATTCTTCTCATAAGATATTTCTGCTCTCCTTTCATAGCCTAGTAGAATGTAAAAACAATCAGAGACACGACAGTTTTCCATGGCAAATACAGAAGTCAGTGGCCTGTAATCTGCTTATATCCTCTCTTAATTTGCTCTGTAGTTTTCTGCATTAAACATCTCTGGGTGCTGCACCCGAAGAGCAGATTAGTGCCCTGTGAGCCACTATTTATGTACCTGCCTCCTGCACTGCTGCCAGCTACGCCACGGATGGCCAGCACTTGCTTTTGGAAGTAGGACACACATCCAACGTGCGTCCCAAGCACGTGCTCAGTCTTCTCCCGCTCTGTGGTCCTTGATTAGCATCCCTCCTTCCAGGCACTAATATGTTAACACCAAGAGAGCAGTACTCAGTCCAACGCTCAGTTGTTGCGGTGAAGCAATTAGCCCCCAAATGCACCCAAACAGTTTCCAGGCTATCAGCTGGATAAAACATTCATGACTTTTCCATAACCACCTGGATTCCGATTTAACTCTTTTCTTTCTTAAAAATCAAGTGGCAGAACGTATCAGCAGAGGAGAGGAAGAGACCCAGCGCAGCAGTGCGACGCAGACCTCACGCTACCTCAAACCCCTAATTATGAACGAAATGGAAGAGTCGGTGCAGCGTAGCCGGCGGCCTCTGTAACGCCGGCGGGGTTGCTTCCCCAAGATTTCACTCTGGGGTTTTTCTTTTCCCCCTTCATCAGCATATTAATGCTCTTCATCATCATTCCTGGGAAGTGTGACACATCCCGCGTTCCCCGTCCTGCCGAGCATATGGGCTGGAACGGCTCCGCGCGGCAGCGCGATGATTCGGGGCTGCTGAGCGCAACTGATTGGCACATTAAACTGCTGGGAGACTCTTATCTGGGCGCGCAGCTCTTCCCGGCGCAGTCCTGAGGGGCCTCCGTAATGAAAAATAGTAATTCCGAGTCTTCTCCACCTGTCGGCTGCCAGGCTTTTTAAAAGGCAGTTTCAATAGTTTTTCTTTCCCCGTAACCCGTATTAAAGCAAATCAAGTGTAATCCAGAAGAACTTGGATAGTTTCGCTAGAGACCCTGCACTTACCAATTTAAGAATAGATATTTCAAAGGTTATTTAGCCTTACTTTTAAGGCTGTGAAGCAGTGTGTACAAAAGATGTTAATACAAAATAGGTATCGAATTAACCAAATAAATACAGCAGTGGAATGTTTGGATTATAATTAAAATCTCTGACTTTAGAAAAGACTCTACCCTTTATTACTGAATCAATAAGGAACAAAGAAGAATAATTTATTTTGCATACAAGCAAGATTACAAAAGCTGAAATCTAATTGAAGATACAAAATTTATCAGATAGAAAGAGACCGCTCAGCTGCTGAGCTTCCTCCTAACCGTGATTACAGGGAGAAACACCCACTGTCTCAGGGGGAACAACACTGACCCAAGGATTTGCTTCACAGCCCTAGTCCTTCATTTAAAAGACAAAAAAAAAATTAAAAAAAAAACAGCTTCCAGAATCCTGATTCTTCACAAAATAGCATAAGTGTTTCTTGAGAGCAGTGATTACCTGAGAACTACTGCCGAAGGAACTGGATACCAGTGTCACGAGCTAAGGGGTGAACTTTAGGGGCTGACATTGCGGCCACGTAAATGGTCTACATGTATTACCCTCTGCCTCAGTAACGCAATACCTCACTTGCTTTCATCTGTAAAACAAGACCTTTTATTTTCCCCTCTAGTGTATGTTGTGTCATGGTTATACCCGTAAGCAGTGGTTATGTCCCCGCTGAGGAGACAGTCGAAGTCCTGAATAGGTGTACAGGAGTTTGCAGTGGATACACGTTCCGCAGTAGTACCCAAAACTAGATTAATGGAGCATCTCAAAGAAATTTCAGAGATATCCTCACTTGCTTCAACTTTTTTTATGCACATAGTTTTACTTATTTATGTTTTAAACACTGGTAACACTTTTTGTGCTGGATGCTTTATGTCTTTAAATTCCAAAAAATGGCTTCGGGAAATTTATGAATTTGCTAGTATCTGTCATGGTCTTGCAGCTCAGTAAATATGAATATAAATAATACAAAAAGGATTTCATTCCATAGTGTCAGCCACTTGTACTACATGAGGTGCTGGAAATTACAGTTCTTCCATTTAAGATGGCAAACGGATTCCAGAGAGATTTCTCCACACACAGTTCCTCCTCACAAGTGCTGCTATTTACAAATACTCCTGGTTTGCAGGGATTAGCCATTACCATTTGTGTTTGAAACATTTCATCTCGGGAGAAGCAATCACTTTATTTTAAAGCTGCTGCAAGGAAATCGCAAGCAAAACTACTTATTTTCACATAAGAGTAATATTTAAATAAAATGATAAGCAAATTTGTCTTTAAGCCTCACATAAAAAGCTTGCTAATATTTGCATTCTTCATGGACTGACAGTTTTACTGATTTGGTTTCCCATTTGATATCTTAGAAGTCTGATTTCCTCTGACATCACTGTGCAGAGAGGTTCTGGCAAAGTGATTTGCATTCAAACAGGAAAAAAGCAAGTTCTTTTCAGTGGTGCTAGTGCCTGTGCAACTCTCCTGCTTGATATGTGCAAGAGCTCTGCTTTTCACTGTGCTCTATACAAGATGAGACCTCTTATTTGGAAAAGTTCAAGTGCGGGTCCCTCCAGCAATCATCTCCGATGAGATCTGTTTGTCACTATATGAGACGTTTTGATGTAATGCCACCATTGCTAGGTACGTGAGCCTTATTCAGCTGTGTATGTATTAACAGTCTGCTCAATTTATAATAGCCCTCTCATATTTAGTCAGATATTGTGCCTTAGTCCAAATCTAGGGAGAAGCATTATCATTTCATAAAACAGTGTTATGAAACAAATAGATGGGAAACAAACAAAGGTCCCCTTTCTTCTGAAATGCAATTTGAGCAACACGCTTTGCCAAAGAAAGTTGTAAACTATGAACAACTTCAACGGGTCCTGTTTTTAATCAACTGCAAGACACCCCGCAATGTGGGGAGGAGGCAGCACGCCAAAGGTGACGGAGAGTGGGGGGACTTTTCTTTCATCTTTCCTGGCTTCTTCCCATTCAGATCTCAGAGACCTGGTTGCTTTCCTCGCCTTGACCAGACACCACGTTCCCAGAACAACTTTAGAAGAAATTCTTCCTTGAAGCAAACAGTCTATCATTAGTTGAAAGTAATCCTTTCTCTAATGGTCTTTAATTGCCTTTAATTATTTTATATCTGAATTACTGTACACTGCAGGACATTTAAAGCCATAATAATAAAATATCTTATTATAGTGGCTCATTGAAGTACTACCGGGCTTTGACTTCTGGGAATCATTCTCAAGTCCAGCAGCAGCTGTAAATCATTCGGATCTCTCCCGAGTACGTCAACGGGGATATCGCCTAAGAAACTGAGCTTGTAAACTTTAAAACACTAATTCCTACCAGAACCAAAGGAACTGAATTCCCTCACTCATCCTACTTGGGTTAGGCTAAAGCTTAAAAAAAAAAAAAAAAACAAGGCAAACATCAAGTATGGCATAAAATCAATGTTTTTTTTCTCCTAAGTATACAGTATTTGTGACCCATAAAATCCCTGAAGCCAACCCAATAAGACAAACACTGCTCTACAGTTATTAATGCTGCTTACACACATGCCATATCCTGAAATCATTACTTGAGTGTGTTCTTTCAATCTGGGAATGTTTTGGGGCAAGGTTATCTCTTGAAAGCCAAGGATAAAAAGCAGCCTATCCTCCAGCGGGATCCGAGAGAGTAAAACCGTCATTAGGAAGGATGTTTAACATGCTTGCTAAAAGCAAATGAGTTTTAAAACAGAAGTTGACTATATTAGCAGCAGAGGGGTATTTTAAAATATTCACTAGCATCAATAAGCACTTAAAGTAACTCTGAATAATGACAGTATTTTCGGAGTGACTGAGGACAAGGAAAAATGGAGACACCAGAGTGCCACCAAGGTTGGGCTGCGCAGCAAATGCCTCGTCAGCGTATCCATATCCGTACTGCTCCTCTTAGTCCTGGTTGATCCTGCACACCACCTCCTCTGTGGCCAAACACCCGCACGTACCAAATGGCAGCAGGGAGCAGACCATTTCCCTAAGAGTCTGGCTCGCACCGTGCTGAGCCCTTCCCTCCGCCCAGGGCCGCGCGCCGAGGGGATGCGCAGCGCCCGCGCAGCACAGAGCTGCCTGCCCACCCTGCGTTTCCCGTCCTTAGCACCACGCTGACACCACGCACGAAGGGCTGCGCTCTGCCAAGTGCGCGCAGCTCTTCTTGACCTGCCAAGTCACACAGTGCACTCCAAAAGGTGGCGAATTTAAATAAAGCATGGCAAAACTAAAGACACATTTTTCTAGGAACTTATCTAGAAAATGACAGATGTGAATACTGTACATCTTATCAAATAACTAACTGGCAGTTTCAGAACTTCAGCTGGTATTTTTAGTGACCCTAAAAAAAATGAATCATTGGAAGATTCTGATTTCAAAGCATTTTTATACATCTTGAAGGCATTTACTGAACTTGCCTATTCCTCATCCTTAGGATCATCATCCTTCTTTTCCCATCAAGTACAAACAGCACATGTCAAAAAACTGCAGTCCTCTCCTCCCCATCACAAGCTAGTTTTCCCATCACATCTTTTCTGCTCAGATGCAACAATGGCATTTTGTCAATATTGTGCCACAAAACGCATCCTCGGCAAATCCAAACATTTTATTATATTTTACTTTATCTTTCATTAATAGCATGCATTAAAAATCACTTATGAAGAAGACAGGCAAATATAGACTTTGTTCTTTGGAAGGAGAAATGTTTGTTAAATGTGTTGGCATATGCCTACCAAACCAGCACAGCTGAGACTGATAAATAAGAATTTGATTAGCATTCAAATTATAACTTGTCCATTCCTCTTCATAATGACAGCTTGACTGAGATGGTGTTTGTCCATTTTCAAAGATGAATAACTGTGGCATTTAGTAAAGAAGGGAGAAAACCATGTTTGGTTTTTAATTTGCTTTAATGACTTTCTTGGCCATGGTTATTTGAAGAACAGCCTAGCCAGCTGCCTTTATTTCCCCTTCTGTCACATTATGATCTCTCTCAAAACAATACTTGAAAATGGCTCTTCCGAACAAAATGCACAAAGTGCCATAGAGCAGCTGACTAGAAAGACAAAAGAAACGGTGCGGTATCACAAAGCTGAATTCAAGGTGTGGGAGCAAAGCAGCTTCAGTAGAATGATTTATGGTAAAAACGTGGAGAAAATAATTTGTCCGCAATCTTCCTTATAAATAATTAGATTTATTTTCATATGCATTATAGCACTAGGCTCTTCTTTTTCTCCTTGTCCCGAGGCGTGAAGCAGTTAGACACACGGTGCATTATGCACACACGATCCATAAGTAAAGATAAGGGAAATGCTTCCTGCTGTAACCTGGGGCCTTTGCTGTATCTGTGCAAGTGCACACACGGTCACAGCGTCCCCGCCTGCACAGCGCCGGCACCTCCGGAGCGCGGGCGGCAGAGCGCGTTCCCAAGGGAGCGCTGGGCACGGACAGGCCTGGCCACCCGGCACCGCCTGCTTGCGGCTCCTGGCTCCGCGACGGCATCTCCAGAGCCGCCCTCTCCTGCCCCGCTCGTGGAGACACTGCACGCTCACAGCCCCACGGGCTTGCTCCTGTGATGAGCTTGAAAGAGGAGGGAGGTATAAAGTAACCTTGCCAAGAGAACACTTCCACGTGGGAAGAGGAGGAATTGTCTCTTATGTGACAAAGAAGCAAGAGAATGCGCAATAGATCTCAGATCCCTTCATGTAGAGCAGAACGAAAATCATCCGTTTCCCTGATTTCATTCCCTAAATTACCTTGTATAAAACATTTCAGATATTTTATTAGTTACGTTGACCAAAATCACCAATCAGCAGGATAGTATTTCAACACCGTTCTTCAGCATCCTTCACTGCTCCACTCGCTCCTGAGCCCTGCTGGTTCCATGGCACGGGGAAGGTTTGTACTCATCAGCTTTTAGGATAAGGAGGACAGGCCAAACTCAGAAACAAGTGAACAGGAATGTAAAGGTCTCGCCTGAACCTCAACAGCTGTGACCCAAGGATGGAAACCAAGAATAGCAACCAGGAAAGGGTCTGCCACCTACTCCACAGGAGGGGACCCACGACACCATTTACAGGGTGTTCCCGGCTTGCTACTGCGAGCACAGGAATTATGACAAACTTTGGACAGTTACTCTTAAAATGACCAGGACCCCTCACAAGCCTCCCAGGCAGCTTTCAGCGATGTGCTTTCTGCTCACACTGCTTCCTGCAGGGACACTGACGTGTCCCCTTCTCACACGTGCCAACGCTGCCTGCGAAAATAATTAACTGCAGAGAAACAGGGAAATTTCTCAAATGCACTTAAAAATTAAACTCTTTTAAAGACACTTAACTCATTGTCAGAAGAAAAAAAAAAGCCTAAGTCAGAGGCTGAGCTGATATATTCTACTCATGTTTTCATTATAAATATAACTTGTTTTAGGGATGTCAAATTTATATGGAGATTCAACTAAATGGGAAACTGGGAAACTGCCCAAATCGTGTACTTCCAAACAACTATTTGAATAACCTCAACATCAACTCAGTGTTTGACAAGAAGTCTCTAACTGTTAGAAGTGTTGAATAATACGGTAAGAAATTTGCTTAGTAAAAGTCACAAATCTCAGAGCAGTGTCTGAGAACATTAATGGAGCAGCAGGGACTTTGGAAATTCCGAACCTCATCTAGGAGAGCTGCTGAGTCCCCAGCATTTCAGCACTAAGGGATGGAAAGTACCTTTCACAAGTCCCTCTTGGGGAAAGTACTGAGCTTCTCACGTGCTCCCTCCGCTCGACGCAGAGCCTGCCCGGCAGAAGCGCCCGGCCGGGGCTGCGGGCAGAGCCGCTGCTTGTGGCACCGGCTGCATTTCCAGGCACGCCAACATTGTGGAATGAGGCAGGGCAAAGGGGAGGCCCAGAATCTCATCAAGCATCCAAAGTTGCCCCTGTTCATTACAAGAGCAGTAAGTCAGAGCAGTGACCCCTGGGAATGTACCTCTGTGCCAAGTGATAGAGGTTCTTTACTAAGAGAACTAATTGAAATTCTCACGTGGCACAAGATTCACACTGGGTCAGAATGAGCAAACAGCTCTTCTAGTCAATGGAGTATTTGTCTCACGTTCACCTGAGACGTCTTCATAACAGTAGTTCAGTGCTCCAAAATAGCATCTATTTCATGCATTTTTAACCTTTATAATGAAAATAAGGATATGCTGAGTATTAACTATGTAAATCCAAGAACTTCTGGTTTGAGAGCAGCAGTGAGAAGCTGAGGTTCAACACTGCCCTACTCCACACAGATACCTGGGTTGGAAGAGGGCTCTGAAGCTGCAGCACATCTGCTGTGACTGGCAAAAACTGGCCGTGTTCGGCAGCACCTTCGCTGCACGTTTGGCAAGGTGGCAGGAGCTCCACACAAGTAAATCATGGGTGCACATGGGCATACCTAGGCACACATATAACCTCACACAAATGTCTATGTACTGACCTTTTTAACTACATTTAATTAATGAAGGTGAGAGATGTGTAACGTGAAGGCAAAAAGCAGACTGATGATTCCTCAAGAACTTGCTTTCATGCTTCATCTTATGATGGTATTTCCTGTGTACACACACACATAACCAGAATAACAGCTATTTTAGGGTTTTGCAGAGTTCGAGATGCTCGAGCCCTGAACGTCTTCTATTCCAATTCTCACCATGTTCAAGTGCCTTTGCCATTCACATTCTGCATGTTTTTGACACATTCACATTTCATTACCCTTTCGTCTTTTGCCACCATCATGACAAGCCTGGCTGTAACTTAATACTCTGAATAGTGTCTTGAATTCTCTGTCTTTTCTGTGAGCTACAACTAATTTTGCATGCATTTCGCTAATGCCTTCATAATTATCTTATCTCACCAACAGCTGTAATATAGTAACAATAGCTTACAGCTACTGGAATGGATGAGGCATTTTTTCACCCTTGAAAAGCAGAAGATATGGAATACTTGCTGTTCCCAGCAGGCTTCCTGGAATTGGCTGCAGATCCTTTGCGTGTCTGCACAGGCTCTCGTACACTGAGACTCTGCTGCAGACTGTTACGAATACGTAAATGACAAGAATGCCACGGCTGTAGATAAGCGTTACAGTGAAGACATTAAAATAACAGCTGTCAACCATTCCCGTACCTTATCCTCGCTCTCCAGACTTAAAATCCCACACGAGGAGGGCAGGGCAGACTTCAGCAGGGAGCAACAGCCCCCGCACCCAGGCAGGGCAGCAGCAGCAGGTGCCAATGCCCGGGCCCCTGGCGCTCGGCTCTTAAACCCACCACAGCACTTGGGGCACCGTTCACTTCCCAAGAAGCTGTTGATGAATTTTAATGGAGACTTTTCCTTGCACAATATGTTAAAAAGTGCATTCTCTGATACAGCCAATGTGTTGCTTATTCTGCAGGTGCTCTGCTTGCAATCGCACTTTGCCCATTCAGATGGAAAACGATCCCGCTTGCTAACTTTGCCCGGCATTCTTGTCCATGTGCCAAAGAAATGGAGCAGCAGAACTACTGCGAGACAGTGAAGCACGGTCCCATGGACAGGCCCCAGAAGCACCAGTCTGTCTTAATAAAAAGACATCTGCAAAATATATACACAATCTTAAAATTATAAAGGATGGCAACATTTAGTGCATGTATTTGCACTAAAGGATATGTAGGTCTCAAGCTTGTACAGCTCAAGGTGTATTCACAGCTGCCCTATATTCCTGACTTTAATGTCATTTGGTTTACAAACCAGACACTCATCTGACAAAAATCCTGATAGTTGTATTGATTTCTTTCAGCTATGTTTATTTAAAACAATCCAGAAATACAGTTCTACAGATATCTTTGCAAATTCATCTGTGTGGGCCTAAATGTGCAGCAGTGCAAAAATCTCAAGTACCTACTCTCTATTTTTACATATCTCTTCCTGCTTTGGAGAACTTAAGAAACAGAAGCTGCAGTTTTATATGTCATATTTAGAAAGAGAACATCAGAATGAGTCAAGAAGCAGTGTTTTTCTGATCTGGATCCTGACACTTCACAATTGCAGAATGTAAAGATGTCCTGGTATTACTGCTGAGCTGTCTGCACTCATCAGACACATTGAATTGACATATTCCTTCCTTCTGCAGATTCAGCTCACCGAGGAAATTCAAAATGTGAGAGCGAAAAAGACAAAAAAGCTAAAGAGAAATAAAAGAGCTTCACAGCACCTCTATCATTAAAATGGCCCTGTATCTGTGGTATTCTTACAACACGAGTGCGAAGCACGAAGCAGAGACACAGGACTCCAGCAGCATCACAACCAAGACTCCCCAGTTGCTAGAGAGGTAAAACCATGAACTCAGCCAGGTCACCCAAACCTCAGTGTCACCTCTCTAGGACTGGAAAACATCATTTGCTGAAAACTGTTACCAAGAGAAAACTTCCCATCTACCTTCTCTAAGATTCACTCTTCACTATTTTCTTACAAGCTTTGGTTAAGTTTTCCTCCTTCACTTTTGAGAAGGACAAATGGTATCTGAAGATACTAATAAGTAAAAATATACATATAAATTGCATCAGAAAGCCAGAGACACAGGTGCACCTTGACATGAATTATTACCAACACAGAACTCGCATCACACCACTTACAATTCTATTTTCACCCTTCTAAGGGGTTATTGGCATTAGTGTTATTTATGGCTTATAAGCAGCCCCAGGCTGCAGGTAATCCATGTTTTTGTTTTTCATAATCATTTCTATTCTTTGAATCTGATCCTATTTCATATCAAGAGTTTCTGAAAGATTCAATGTTTTCAATTCACATAAGATTTTGATGGAAACTGGGGATATCTGAAACATAACCACAGTTTTAATAGTTTTTAACTCATAGTTTGACTCTCTGCTGGTGTATTTTTTTTCAATTACATCAGCAAACCATAAAAAGGAATGATGATCTGGACAATTTATAATGTTAACATATCTATAAAAACAAACAAGCAAACAAAAAAACACCCACACTTCCTCCAACTATCATCCTTTAAAAGAGTCCTTTAAAAAAAAATCCTATTCATCCAAATTTCACAAGTGGAGTAGCAGTTTGTAGTAGCAGTACTTGTTTGTAAAAACAAGTTACCTTGCTCCCACTTAAGTAGACTAGTTGAGACTAAACATTTTGACTTTTCTTTATTCTCCAAAATCTTCCCTGTTCTAGAAGCAGTCTAGTCATTATTGCAGGTAAGACATCCAGCCGAAGCCTTCTGGCACTACTAAAATCTTTATTGTCTTCCTTTATCTCATATCAACCAGGCATCAACATTTCTTTTCCTTTTACTTCTAATATACTTATTAATTTCTTGCCATGGTTTCCTCACACATAAATCCTGATGACTCCCAGCAGTGGAGCTGCCCTGCTAAACTGCACCGCAGCTCACTGGCTTTTGCACTTAAATATAATCCAGCTCTGTGTTTATTTCCTCTGCAGCAAAATAAGAAACTTCAGCACCTGGAAAGTAATTTTCATTTAGAAACGAGCTCACTGCAGTTGATGATCCAGTTCAGAAACATGTTTGTTGAGGAGGGAGGAGAGCCACAAGAGAACGTGCCATTATCTTATTAATGAGGAAGAAATGAAGCAGGTGTTGATACTTACTGGCCTCAAGGAGGAAGATGCAATAAGCAGTCACGAGCTGTAAAACACCTACTTTGTAGTGCCAGGTTTATCTGTCCCAGAGGTGAAAGATAACTCCAGGTAGGTAACATCAGAAACCATCTTTTAAAGCTGTGTGGCTGATGAGACGACAAGACAGATGAATATAAAAGCTGACTGAGAAGGGTTAGGGAGTGATACCTGCTGGGGGTGCTGACCATCTCGCTGGCTCTTTGCAAATTCCATCCTTGGTATGGTGTTTGAACGAGAGGAAAATAAAGATATGGAGCCTTTTCCTCTAGCTCTCTTGGGAGGAAAACATCCATTAGTTGTTACCGGGAACCTTACGCTATTGATATATCAAGAGTTCAGATGCTGGTCTCTTTGAAACAATCATTTAACCTGGAGCCACGTTTTCCACGCAAGCCTCTCTTAACTGCATTTGCGACATGCACGGTGGGGGGCAGTGAGACGGCCAGCGGGGGTTTCTCCCACATCCCTTTGGCGTCCCAGGGCACAGAAGCACCTGCAACCTGGGCAGGGACTCGTGTCCCGACTGTCCGGCGGGCAGCGCCACGGACCCCGCAGCCAGCGGGGAGCTCCAACACAGCTACCGGGCACCGGCGGATTTTAAGCATGCTCAAAGGGACTGCCAAGTCCGTCAAGAAAATTAAAAACATTTATTCTTTACCTTGACAGGGAAAGATTCCTCTTGTCTCCCCTTGATTACAGAGCAGATGATCTGGCAACATCAGTCACTTGCACTGAAATTACAACAAAGGCTTCCTTATTTTGAATGTATCAGAGGAAACCTGGATGCTCTGGCAACCCCTCCGTGTGGCATTTTTCTCAATGGCACCTTCATCATCATCTCCATGAGCACTTTTTTCCCTGCTCATCCTTTGCCTATCTGCTTTCTCTGCCTGTGGCTGCCTATTTCTTACGTGTGGAAACAGCACTGAGGTTAGGAGCACAGGCCAGCAGTGCCCGTGGGTGATAGTCTAGACACTGTGCAGTTTTCTTGGAGTTGGGCAAAGCGATGGGCAAGATACCCAGGTCTCCACCCGAGGGACCATGCAGGGGTGCCACGGGGAGGATGACTGTCCTTTTGCTGAGAAAAACGGGCTTTCCTTCATCACTGATGAAGTCTTATCTGCAATTCCTTCTTTCCTTCCCTTTAAAGTTGAACTTTAAAGGGAAAGAAACACACACAACTCCTTCCCAGTGCCTGCAAGGCATTAGGGCAGTTTGCATGCAAGCAACGTCTTAGCCTTGGTGCACTCGGTGAGCTGAAGCCCTCAGCTGCCATCTGGCAGGGACAAGGCAGGGCTGGAGGTGCAGGGGAATTCAGGATTCAGCAGGATTTGCCGTACAAAACAGGTGGCACCGGCAGGCTCTGGGGCTGCTTGCTAATTTAAGAGCTCCATAACCTGCCTGGGGCTCATTAGATTCCTGCGGCGATGAGCGGCGTCCTCTGCGCTCGCGTTTGGGCCTCACCTTGTGAAGGGACTAAAGCAAAAGGGGGAGCTCAGAGCCAGCCCCGGAGCTGGCCAGGGAAGTGCCAGTACTTCTCCACCTGCAGCATTTCATAGGGGAGAGGAATGGGCACTGTGAATGCACCGTCCTAAAATCTGATCTAATTGCTCAAGTTTGCTCTATGTTGGGAGTGAAATTTTCCCTCTCATTTCAGCATGCAAAAGGTTTATTTTTGCCATGATCAAGCTAACAACATTGCTCCAAGTAAAAGAGGATTTAACAAAAAAAGGATTAGCAATTTGCTTTTGTCCTATTTGTGAAAGAGTTGAAGTTTTCTCCCTATGCTTAATAAAACACGTGCATAGCACCAGAAACGCCCTATCAGTTGTCAATACAGCACAATAACAAGGCAAACATTCAAAAGGATTAATGATCTGAAGGCATCATAGTTTTGCAAGCTAATCATTTGTGACAAGCAAAATATATTTACCAGTAAAAGGCCCCAAGGTTTCATATTAAATTCAAAATGTAATATATTTATTAATGGCAATGTGCATAAGCAGCATTTGCAAATAACAGATCCAACTCGGGGGAGACTTTAAAGATTTCCAAGGAATTCTTCCAGGCTCAGGGAAGGGGCAATGGATGAAATAGCGCAGAGGGAAAGAAAGGAATCAAACCATTGCTCCTGCTTATACTTTTGGACTTGGCCATTGCATGCCAGAAAGCTCACAGAGAGCTGCTGTTCATGCTGTTATTATATCAAGATGCATTAGGAATGAGTGGAAAGTGCTGTGCAATACATTCAGCTGCTTCTGGAACGCTATACGACCTACTAAAGAAGGACAATAAAAACAACACAAGCATAGAGAAACTCTCAAACAAAGAGAAATTGAAAGACGCAGACAGTTTATCTTGGAAAACAGACAAATAACAAAGGACATGAAAAGGGCATATTCAAAAACAAAGTGACAGAGAAGATAGATCTGACATTACAGTTCTGCACACATCATAAAGCAAGAGCAAAAGGAAAGCTAATGAAAATGAAAGATGGCTGAATTTAAATCACCAAATGCAGAATAAATGTTTTCCCCATGCACAACTGGACTATGAAACTCCCTGCCACTCGGGACAACACACACGAGGACGTGTGGGTAGGTGCATCCCTTCTCCCCATCGAGGCTGGATGTTCACGTGGATAGGAAGAACTCTCCAACAGCTGAAAATTGGAAAGAACGCTGAAAAAATCTAACCTCATTCTGTAAGGTTAAATTGATGTGCAAGTGGGACAGTTCAAAACCTGACCTTAGGAGGATGGGAAAACGCAATTCTTCACGTCTCCTCTTCATCGTTTCCTGAGTACCTGCTACAACTCACTATCGGAAGACTAATTCTGAGCAAGATGGACCGGATTTTTCATTTAGCATAGCAATTTGAGTCTATTAACGATTACCTTTCCCGAGCAAATGACGCTTTTATCCGTTTTCAAACGCCGCGCTGTGCCGCCCTCTCGCCAGCAGCGCCGTTGCGCCCCAGCGCCGGCTCCAGAGCAGCGCCGCAGCGTCCGGGGCTGCGGCGGCACCGCGACGCCGGCCCTGCCGCGCAGCACCAGCCTCCCGCCACCCGGGGCCTGGGCATCATCGCGCCCTCTGCACCTCGCGCAGGGGTAGCTATTGCATTGCCACTGCGCTGCCAGCGCAGGCAAAAGGCTGGAACCGAAAGAAAGAGACGCCAAGCTGCTAAGAGTTGAATTATGAATTACACCTGCCAAAAAACCATAGTCATGTTTATAGAGCAACCTTAAAGTTATTCATTAAAAACAAACAAACAAAACCACCAGTTCTACTTACTGCTTCTGAGTGTTTCCCTTGGCTACCACATTTAAATCAATAGTACTGAAGGGAATCGGCTGTTGTTTTGATCCATTAAAGTGCACAAAACCCCACTTCCCCCAAGCAATCTCAAAAAAGAAAAAGACACAAACGTCCAATGTCTTTTGTGTTTCTACAGTTTGTCTGTCATAAAATACTTTAAAAAAAATTCTTTTCACTCAGTATAATGTGATTGCAGGAAAAACATCTAATAACTGTAGTAGGCTGATACCCCAAATTACTCGCCAAGAGAAAAGGCTTTCACGGCACACACATCATTTCAAATTCCTT
>JAUBNY010000310.1:187779-198897 GCA_032275445.1 Crypturellus soui | reverse complement strand
CGGGCAGCGACATGCTCGAGGCCGTATCTGGTGGCCTGCCCATTAGCAAGAAACATCCAGTCGTTACCTTGGACTAGATAACACCCAGTAAAATTTCAGAAAAAATGGAAAAAAAGTAGCAGTTCCTTAACGCACATGAGGCTCTGCTACAGGAGCGGCTGTTCTTGGTAGCTCAGCTACACGAGTGGGAAGGCGCGTAGAGATGACAGCTTTAGTCCAAAGTAAGACCTGTTTGAATTTGGGGAGATCACAAACACAGAATCACATATAGGTAAAAATAAGGAATTTTTAATAGACTACTACTACCACACACCTACTCCTACAGTATGTGCTAGCCTCGGATCAGGGTAAGCTCTCCAGGCACTCACTGCTTTACACTGCAAGTTATCTTCACAAAACAGAGTCAAAAATGCCTGATTTTAAGAGAAAAATCATCCTTTCAGTCAACAATTTATAATAACTAGGCTATTATACAGACCATAAATACCATAAATATTATATTAGTCTATCAGCTGACAGTACATTTTTACTACTTTCTACGTACTCTCAACTTCTTTTTAATTAATGAGTGAACATCACAGATTTCACGACTAAAAACTGTATTTTCTATTTCTCCGAGATTATCAGAGGTTAGATAATAGCATATAAAATATGTTAATGTTCTTACCCATTAATCATGACTTGATAGAGGAGGATGAATATGTTATCACACTTAAAATAGAAAGATGGCTCGAGCTGCCAGGGAGAACTTGATTAGTTTGCAAAAGAAACTTGTTTAATTTGTATGCTTATGACACAGACACTGCCAGAGCTGTGCAGGATTAAAGACAGATGCCCTGCTCAAGTACACAGACAAAGATAACATCCTCAGGAACGGACCATCAATCCACACAGATTCACATTTTTCAAAAAGCATAATTTAATTCAGAGAGGCCTGAATGCTCTTCACCAAAGTGCAGTAACAGTTTGAGTACTGAGTATTACCACCAGAGAGGCTTCTCTTCAGTGTTTTACATTGACTGACACCCTTAAATATTATTCTTACTCTTTGAGCTAAAGAAAGGTAAACTTTTCTCATTCTGACTGTGATATAAAGCACACAAAGGCTATTTTAGATACAGAAACCTTTGTTCCAAAGGATGAGAAATGAAATGAAACTGCAATGCACTATGCTATTTCATGTCCACATTCTCTCTCTCTTATTTGAGAGCCCTCCAAGTCAACTATAACAACTCAAGCAAGGCTTACTACAGACAAACCTCCCTTCTCCACTGCGACCTCTATAGAGCCTGCCAAAGTCAAGGTTGGGGAGACTTACACACCAGAAAAAAGTATTCCCAATTGATTCACTCCAATTAAGCTCAGGAACTAGGGTCGTGCGTTTGCTGTAGTTACCTATCAGTTAAAGGCAAGTCTTAACCTGAAGGCAATTGCACTAGTATAATCCCTGTGCCAAGAGGCGAAAGTGATTTATTTGAAGTAGGAATACAATACTAGTGCACACTTTAAGTGGTTGTTCTTCCTAAGCCAGGATGCCCTGACATGGAAATGAGGAGCAGAGGCTACCCACGCACCTGCTGGTTCAAAGGGCCCTGCAGCAGCAGCGAGCGCAGGCAGTGCTGAAGGTGGGGAAGCAGCCAGGGTCAAGGGAACCAACCTCTCTTGAACTGCCTTGGAAAGTCACTCGGAGCATCCCAAACTCAATAAGGGCAAGCAAAATTTACAACAGCCAATTATAAGTAGCACTTAATAATATTAGTAGTAATAATCACTTGATAGGAAAAGTAGAGACTTAGAAGTTTTCACATCTCTGTGTAACATCTTATAATTTCAACTCTATTGCTTCTATGCACTTGCAGCCAGTTTATACACACTCTCAATTTAGTAAAAGCTTTGAAAAGACCCCAGCACTATAACTAAAATACATTAGAGATGTTTAAGAACAAAGTAAACCACAGTTAATTATTTTCTTGCTCCTGGATGGCTTGCCAGCTTCTAGAAAGAATTTTAATTACTGATGAATCCCTTTTTGCTGCTGTTTTATGAATCCTCAATTATATGCTTACTTGTCCAATGTTTTATAGTAACAATAAAAAATAGACATTATTTTGAAAAGAATTTTAGGGAAGTTTCTAAGTGTTCACTGAGTGGAAGAACTGGTTTTGGTCGCATAAAGATCAGCTAAGATTCAACTATTTGTTAGAATACTTATCAATAGCCATAGAAAGAACTGCTGCATGCACCTCCCCATCAGCTCCCCGTGTGCAAGACACCTACACAGAAATACACCGCATTTAAACTTGCTGCATACGTGAAACACACAAGTTGTTTGATGAGATTGTTCTAAGATCATTGCCATTCTCAAAAAAAAAAAAAAAAAAAATCTGCTTTGCTACCAGAAATTCTCAGTTGCCCATTCGATGCTATATATATATTGCTCATTAATAAAACCCTGACTAACATTCAGGCGACATTAGGATAGGCACACATTTGTACTGAGAGGGATAATGAGCTCCGAAGCATCGCTCCTTCTTTAGGCACCAGGAAGCAGATGGAACTGTCTTGCCATTTCCTGAGATATTAGGATGTCCACACCCCAAAGCCTGTTAATAACATCTGCTACTCTAATTACAAAGAATGTGCATCTGTATTCAAATGAATTTCTAAGTCATCTAGCTTCCAGCACCTCTATGGCAACTGTTGATTTGAAAGGCTGACAAGTGTTTTTCAGAGAAATAAAACAACTCCAAACCAAAAAGCAAACAAACTCAAAAAGCAGTCCTGTCCCCTCCTCCCCACCAGGCATTTTAAAGTCTCATGGCTCCAACTGCTGCCCCTTTGCCACAATTCCAAGTGTCACGTGGGTACAGCATGGAATAGAAGGAAATCTGCAAAGGTCTCATTAAAGCTGCTATGTGGAATTGCAGAATTGGGGGCACTATTTCAGATCTAAATAGCTCCACTTTTTATAAATAAATAAATAAAATAAAGCTACTTCCCCAGCAGTGTTTTGCAGTGTTCCTAATGCTTTGCCTGGGAGTGAGGGGATAAGGGAGGACGCCAGTTTCCACCAGCTGCTCTGAAGGTATAGAGCAAAAATGACGAGATCTTTACTATCAAACGGATGATACTAACAGGAGAACTATCATCATATATCATCTGTAGCGTATAAAGGTTTTCTTTCATCTTACAGCATCTCTTCCCAGGGCAAACAATCAAATTGTAAAGCAGGTAAGATTAACACCTCCTGGCTAAACACCACCACGCAGTTAAATTAATCTGGGCTGAGAGAGGATTTACATCATCGCTCCAGTGCAGAAGCGCTCGGCTACCCTGGCAAAGCCGCACTGGCAGATTTACTGCACTGAGCTGCTGCAGAGGGGACGAAGGGACTAACTGCTGCACGAAGGGACTAACGGCATCGCCCCCAGCGCCACCACGAATCCTGCTCCGGGGAAGTTGCTTCGGAGGACTCTCACCGTGGCCGCGCTATTGAGTGCTGGCCACTGAGCTGGCCAGCAGAGATGGTCAAACTAGCACTTCTCTTGTTTTTTAAAATAATTTTATAATTTTAGAGAAATATTGGCTACAGTAGGTACATTTTGTTGATGTTTAAAAATGGACCCAGTCAGGGGCCCTGAACAACTTCCACAATTATAGTGGGGAAATTAGTAGTAGTTTTATTGCCCACAAGACGTTTGGATTAGACTTCTATTCATAGACTGAAATTAATTTGTACACATTATATGCACTGAGTCTATATTAAGGAAAAGCAGGATTGCAGATGCATGCCTGCATCTGGAGGGCACTCAGTCCTTGCGGGAATTTATCCCCCAGTCTAACAATATTCCCAGGGAAGATCTATTTGCTACCAAATGAATTTAACCCTTTCTGGGCAACATTCCACATCCGTCATCCTAGAAAGCACCATCAACCAGCGATCTTGGAGAACCAAACATCAATACCCGAAACAGAGCTGGAGAATTCAAGCCTGGCTGTGGATTATGGACACATGAATTCAGGAGGAGATAGGGCACACTGCTGCTGTAACTACAACCTGACTAGACTAGCTGTAATGGCAAAGTCAACATCAAACAGACTTCTAAATGTCAATAAAGTGCTTTGTTAAAGGGTTTAGGAAAAAAAAAAGACAAAAAACAAAAGTAAGAGACCCTTAAAAACCCAATATATTAAGATAAGGCTAGCCGCTACATCAAACCCAGAAATTTTTGAAGTGTTAATGTTTTTTATGTCACAAAAATGCATGTAATATTGTAAAATCTTATGATACATGAAGCACGATTTATAATATCCCTTAAAGAGTAATAAAAGCAGATGGATGAAGCTTTAGTGGCAATCTCTTCTATGTGCATTTCCAATTAAATAATGAAATGAAACCTTTCCTGTCCTGTGATGTCCCAGTGATACAGATAACTCAACTATGCTGTGGCACAACTATCTAATAAAGCTTTCTGTGAATCACCTCTTTAAAATTTAGAGCAGCAACTCCATCTGCTATTCAAGCAGATACTGTTCACATTCAGATAAGTAAAAGGGAAGAGGGTGCACCACTGCCTGGGTACCTTCATTTAAGTGCAAAAGAGAACACAAAGATATTATCCAGGAAAAGCATGTGGAAATGCCATTCCCCCCAAGAGTAAAGGGCCCATTGTCACTCCATGATATCGCAGGAAGCTCTGGAAGGCTTCTCCCACTCCTGCAGACCTTCAGGACATACCACTGCCTTGGTGCAGTTTTCTACTTTGGTAGAAAAATCGTCCTCTTGTCATTTAAAACGCTCTGCTTGCTCACTGGCCGCGCAGGATGCTGTAACTCTTCTGACCCGTCAGCTACTGAGTTTTTAGCGAGGAACATACCAGGAGAACTCACTGTGCTCCACACACAGAGCTCGGAAAGTGCTCTAACCTCGCTGCCACCACCGACCTGCTCAGGACGTGCACCAAGTGGCTTCTTTCCGATTTCTAAACACAGTTTTGGGGGATGTTTTCCCATTATATAATAACACTCATTATTATGTAATGCTCATTATCTTTCCAGGCCCCTTTAATTTACTCTGGTTTCTCTTTGCCAAAGGATGAAAACGAGTACATAAGAGTGAAAAGAGGTTTAAACACCACTTAGTCCTTTTCTGTGGACATATTTTTTTCTGAGTTCAGCTTTAAATACGTTTGCTGAATCCAAAGCTTTCAATATTGTATTTTTGACAAATGAGAGAAGAGCACATTCCTTCCCAAATAATCTGAGTTGTCAGACATGACCAAATTCAGAAACATTTTCAGTAGTAATTTTTTATTTTTTTACACGTACCAAACTAGGCTTTTATTTTCTTTTGTACGGCTGATAAAATGCTAAGTGCTGCATTTCGTATCTCTCTCTGCATTTAGTTACAGAACAGCTGTCAAAGGCGCTATGCACTGCTGAAAAGGTGCTGAAATTCTACTTTTTGAAATGACCATTTGTTGCAAAAGACACTTCACCATTTTCTATCCTTTCCTCTATATAAAAGTCTTTGTTGAGACACCAGATATAAATAGCCTTTGCTTTGTACACACTAGATGTGTGTCTCTCTCCCTTTCTTCTTCTCTGTGATTCTGCCCATTGAATAAGCACCTTGCTGGAGCAATTCAAGCAGCGCAGCAAAATCAAACATTCCTCTATCTCTCCACTTCTTTTAAAAATAAAGAGCACTGGCTACAGTCTATTAATATGTTTCCATCTACTCTGGTAAGCTAGATTTTTTTTCCCCCCAATGTCTTCAGGTGTTATGTCCAATAACCTTGATTTTTGTTATTACTTTATTCTTCTAAAACTCGCTTAATGATCTCTTTCTTGACCTCCTATCGTTGTACAAAAAGAAAAAAAATATCATGGGTGTTCTGCAGGCATCACAGTGCCAAAACATGAGGGAAGAGGCCAGTTGGGTCAGAAAGGCCTCACTCGTACTGCCACAGCAGGCACTTCCCTAGACCAGCACCAGGCTCTGCCATGCACACAGGGGCACCAGGGCAAACAGGGCTTTTCCCCCCGCCCTCCACCTTGCTGTTTTACAGAGCAAGTTTCATCTAATACTCTGGACTATTTTAGCACCTGAAATGCAACCTGTAACATCCCCTTCATGAACCATGATGCTTGTTTTCTTCTGCCTGCTTCACCCCATTCAACTCTTTCTCCTATGACCACTCATTTTGAAAATGCTACATTCCAGCATATTATCTGTGGAACCAAAATACTTTATCTGGGCTTACTGCTTTTATTCAACACCCAGAACAATCTATGTCTATTCCTTTAAGCTCCTTTTGATGTGAAAAAATATGGTTACATAAATCTTTGTAATCCTGAGGGGAGGATAGCATATAAAGAGTTTACCAGCATTAGGATTAAGTCTAGTGTATTACAGCGCAATCTTTAATCTGCTAAAATCTACCTCACCGTTCCAAGCTGTTTTGTGCTGCTAGATGAAGCTTTGGAAATAGGACACAGCTGGCAGCAGTGATAGAAAGAAACACATAAAAAAAAAATAAAATAGAAAAACCCTCCACAATTGGTGAAACTGCTAATGAACTGAATGGACAAGGGCCTGCACGCAGGGTATTTTCGCAAATCTGGGAATGACAGCTGTGGAAAGAAGTCTTTGTAACAGAAATTAGGAGGACACAAAAGTGGAGTTTTCAGGACACACCACAAAATCCTCTATAACACTTTAAAGGCGTTTTCAAATACCATCACTCACATCTGTTCAGAGTGCGTATGCAGCCTCTGTGAGAAGGCGAAGCGGAGCCACAATGCAGAACCACCAGGGAAGGACGGGAAAACGCACTTCCTGGGAGCATCTGCAAGGAGCACCTCAACAGTCCCACATTGGGGCAGAATTAAACCCTGGAGCTGGCAAAAAACCCAAAACCCAGAATATAAGTAACTCTAAATCTATGAAAGTTTGAAACAATTGTACAGTTACCAAGGGAAACTAGAAACACAAAGTCCACCTGAAGATCTAGCGCAACAAGCAACAGCCTTGCTGGGTTGGGAGATTCACTGGCCCAAATGAGTATAGCAAATGTAATCTGTTCGGTATCCAAGTTAAAAAAAAAAAAAAAAAAAAAATCTGTCTGTTCTGACATACATTTACCAAATGACAACCTTGCTGGCCAGGTACTACTAGAGAGAAACATGAAAAAGATTTTAAAAGTTACTGTATGTTTCTAAAGAATACCATGGGTGTTTTGTTTTTTAAATCATTTGGACTGTGATTTTCCAGTCAAGAGCTTTTCTGTTGAGCTACATGCGTCCTTACGTACATACCCCTAAATACACTGAAACTCTTGAATCCTTAAATTCAAAAGGCCCAAAGCAGTGTGGCTCCACTCGGGAGAACAGGCCTGGCTGTGAAAGACACAGGAGCTCTGATTTTCATCTACGTCATTGAGGTCAAATCGTTCCACCTGATGAGTTGCACTTTCCTTCGTTTCTTGGCCTAGCAGTTTAGGAAAGCAAATGTATCTGCCAAGGAATTTAAATAACTGTTGAAGCCCTATGATGCCCACTTTTTTTTTTTTTTTTTTTTAAAGTATGGTTACCTGTCCTTAGCTAATACAGATATGCTTCTGCTTATCCAAGGCAGGGAGGGGAAGAGGGAAGAGTTCCCTTGACTCTTTTCCATAGCTGAAATCCCTAGTTGTAAGTGAATCACATAGTAACAAAAACTAATGAAGCAAATTCTTCCCCTTCTCTGCAGACACGCTTACACTACAAACCTGAGACTGGAGATGCATATTTTTCCATATTTATACTTTTTCCACCTACCTTTGTCAAGCTTTGAATATCGTGGATTTCTCTAAGAGCTTAATATGAGCATTAGAACACATTCCTGTTTATCTGATAAAATTATGCTAATAATCTTGCTATAATATAGCAAGTTATAATAATATAACTGATATTCCACATTATTTCAACAGTGAGGTTAGTTTTAAGCAATGCATTTCCAGCACTGGAGAGAAATATTAGCAGAAAGCAATCATGGTGCTGCAGAATCCAGAAGACTGTAACCTAATAGTGTATCTTATTTAGCAGTTCACATTTCCACAGCCCTGCACAATCATGGACAAATTAATCTAAGGCATTACACTGAATTTTATAGATAAGGACATTAAAAGCCTTTAGCAAATGTTTAATTGAAATAACTGCCACACATTAATTCACAAAAACTTGTTTCCATATCATACAGATTTAGCAAACACCTAATGAGAATGAACTCAATCTGCCCCCACACGCAGCATCCTCTGTTTGCTCTTCTTCAGTCTTCCAGCAAGAAACAGCTTTGAAATGACATCTCTGGAGCAAATGAGGGGCACATTAAAAGGAAGGATTTGAGCTGTCTTCTTTCAAGCTGCCTCTTTGCTGACAGCACAGGGTTTTCATGGAGGAAAACACTGCATTTTGTCCTATCAGGAGTTCAGGAATTTGCCCTCCAAATCCCAATATGTGCCCTTGCTAAAGCAGGGGTGACCATCACCCAGGCTTCCCCTGCAGACCAGCGGTTACCTCTAACGGGTCAGGGAAGGCGGGCAGAGGCCTGCACTGCAATAAAGCCGCGGGTTTCCTCACAGACTCCCTTCTGAGTTTGAAGAGAAAGGCTTCACCGCCATCCTCTTCCGCCGCACCATGGGGGAGCCACGACTGAGCTCAGAGGAACACGTAGGGCCACCTGCAGCTCCCCCTGCAATCTGACACTTGAAGAAAGTGGCTGGTCTTTTCCCTATTGAAGGTCACATGGAAAGAAAGAGGGTCTGATTTTTCACTTCTGGCCACCCAAGTCATTTTTCATTTGAAAGATTTTTGGCACACGTCAACTATTAGACATTCCTTTTGTCAGTATAATAGGCATAGAGCTCTGGAAACAACATCCAAAGGACGTTTCACTAGAAAGAGTGGAATCAGAAATCACAACGCACTAGGAAAAAGGAGCCATTAGGGTTCCGTGCCAGCCGCCCGCGGCACCTCAGCACTCTGGGGCCGGCGGCGGCCGCACGCTCCCGCTCTGCAGGCAGCGGCGCCGCTGCCCCTCCGTACCGGCTCCGCACGTCCTGCGGCGGGAACCTCGCGCCGGCACACGATCGGCACACGCAGCACCCACATTTTCCTCAAGGTCTAACACATCCTCGCACCTTCTATCTCCCTCAGTAAAATCCTCACATGCATATTAAAAACACATATGTCTCAACAGAGTCTTTTGTATATATAGATAGCATGCTGAATTTCCCGGCTAAAATCAATTCTCCTAAAAAAATAAACAAAAAATTCCCTACAAACATGGATAAAATGAGCATTGTTGAGTAGAAGAAACTAACAGTGCTTCAACCTACCCAGCACTGCCTCAATAGGAAGCCAGTGGCAGCCCAGAAAGAGCCCAGATAAGCAGACTATTTATCACTTATTCTAGTATATCTGGCATTAATATTTGGTAATTCTTGTTACAAATGGCCTCAAGTGTTATAACCTTTTGCTAAATAGAGCTGTACACGTTATACAAATTGGTCTGTAAGCAAACAATATGGCAATGAACAAAATACAAATATATTCGGAAGTGTATTTGCTTTTAGGACCTATTAGAAAATGAAAAGAGTATATATAATCCAGTTCAATTCCCACCCAAGGGCTGGCTTTTCTGGAGGCCTTCCCATTCCTCTCTGGTTTCCATAAAAGTAAAACAGAAGCACTTTGTCATGCCTTAGTAAAATTAAAATGATATCAAACACCAGAATTTACTAAGAAGATGAACACTGAACATAATTCCTCTCAGATTATGTACAGATTTAAAAAAAAAAAAAGCAAAAAAAACACCTAAATGCTAAAGACACCAGTATTTAAGCTGCATTGCCATACTTTATTTTAATTTCTATACTAAACAAAACCAGAGTCAGTATTTGTCACCAAGTCCAATGCGACTCGACTTTCTAGCATGTATAAAAATCCACTGTTTTCACTAAAGATCAGAGTTTTTTTGATTCCTAACAGGTAAACTTATTTGAAAATAAGTTTTATACGAGAGGGGAAAAACAACAAATTCTTCACAACCTGTATGCCTACTCACAGAATACTCGCACAGAAGAATTAAAGCTACAATAAACTCAGAGTGTGTTGAATTGTAGGGTGGGTTAAAGCAACTTCCCATTACCACAATATCCTATAGTGGCTTCCACTATTGATTCTCTGTCACCATCATGTTAGTTCTTTTCCAAATTAGTTCTGTGGCTTGAACTTGAAAAGCTCGTGATGTGGCGTCCACGGGCTCATTCTAATTGCTGTTTTTCCTGGTGGACTGCATCACGCCAACCTGCCACTCATCAAGACCATTTGTCTGTGAACAGACTTAATTAAACACCTCAAATCCAATTTCTTTGATCCTCTCCACTATTAAAAAAAACACTTACTCCATCAGCTAGGAAGGTTTTTTCTAAAGAAAAGCCTCTTTAATATACTTATTGGCATCATTCTTTACTGTTGAAGAAATAGAGTTCAAAACCAAGAAGATTAATTAGGAGGAGATAATAAAATACGTCTAGATAAAACAAAGTTTGTAAACTCCCAAATGTTTAGAAGAAGATTAAAGAATGATTTACAGCACCTTCACTTATTCCATTTTTTTTCTCTCCTTTAAATAAGATCTTCAATACGTAGAGTCCAGTGTTGACTTGAATATGAATTTCAATAGCTGTCCTTTTTCAAACGTAAACAGGTAATTGCATTATGTTGTGTGAAAGAGTTAGGTGTTCTCAGCACCCTTTTGCATGACTGAGATATCCAGTCCATTGCTAGAAATGGTTGAAGTGGAAACACTTCAAATATAAATATGCAGAGTACTGTGAGATGATACATGAGGTGCTTTTGCTTTCTATTATAAACAAATATTCTTGCAATCTAAACTTTATTCATTCAGTTGTCTCCAACTAACGTTCATCTGGGTCTATTTTTTATAATTGCATTTGCAAGGTCTTTTGCATTCCAAAGAAAAGAAAAGAAAAGAAAAGAAAAGAAAAGAAAAGAAAAAGAAAAAGAAAAAGAAAAAGAAAAAGAAAAAGAAAAAGAAAAAGAAAAAGAAAA
>JAUBNY010000310.1:126658-147158 GCA_032275445.1 Crypturellus soui | reverse complement strand
CTGGCTTCTTCAGAGAAGAGGCAGATAGCAACATTTCAAGTATTTAAAGCCTGAATCTTTAAACCTCCCTAAGTTTGACTGTGACTAATTGTCTGAGAGATCTCTAATAATAATTTCCTAGAAGTCATCAAGGTCTATTGCATAAATTTCTTCTTTATGGAGTTGGAAAATCCATATTATGAGCATTATAGAACATAAAATCTTTGAAATATAAATGGTTGGGGAATAGAGAAGTACTTAATAGCATTTAATATTATCCATACACCTACTTCGTGCAGAAACACCTAGTAACATAGAGAAACTTGGAGATTTTTTTTTTCTCTGAAATGAAAGTATATGGTAGTAAGGAAATTCAGACCAAACTGTGTGCTATAAAGTTTATGCACCACATGGATTTTATATTTACAACTGCCCAGCTTCTGCCATCTTCCATTTCACAGCATCATGTCAGAGCCTCCCTTCCTGAAGGGCACGAACATCGGCTTGTCCTACCTGCGGTGCTAACACAAACCAGCCGTCCCCGGGCTCCAGGAGTCATTTTCAGAAATGTCACAAGATATTCCTGATACACATAAATACACAAACACAGAGGTAAATCATGTATAAGCACCTCAGATAACAAACAGGTCATTAAATTGGATGGAAGTGACAGAAACCAGAGAGACAAATAAAGTGGAACACACAAGCTGCTGTTATTTGCCTCACACAATTGTAATAGTAAATATACAGACTACTTCTGCAGCAGCAAAAGCTAGAAAAAAAATCCACACAATATCTAAACCTTTACTGCATTCACTGCATTACTTAGGTGAATAACCAGTCACCAGCAACAGTATGTTTTCAGTAGATAAGGTCAGTAAGAAACAGTGCAGATGCTTCTAAAATACATGTGTAAATTCAAGACCAGCGTAATTTCTTCTACTCAAAAATTAATGCATTTTGCATATTGTTCAGTTGGTTCAGCCAAAGGGCATAAAAAGCCTTTAGAAATCTTCTGGATTTGAAAAAGTGGTAGATTTACAGAAATTTGTCCATCCTGGGATCTGTAAAGAGCTACTATTAAATAACTATTAAAAATAGCTTGACAAATAATGAGAAATAGTTATTTAATAATAACAGAGCCTTGGCCCAGCTCTGAGGAGCAGCCTGGTGACAGCACGACCCAAACGGGCGCGCGTGTAACACCCACACGGTGCACGGATGCGCTCAGGGCTCCGTGTCCCACCAGCCTGGGGTCTCTGCAGGAAACCCCAGCTTCTCCGCTCTACACAAATCACCTTCAACCCAAAGAAAAGAGAATCAGGAGGATCAGTTATCCAGAGCGAGCAAGTATCTTCCACAGCCTGTGAAGGAAACCATTTGCGAGATTCAAGGGGCAAATCAGACCGCAGTCTGAGCGACCAGAGCCAGAATACACCATGGGATAAAATTTCATTTGTAAATGCTAAAGACTTTAGAAAAGAACCCATTTTTTTCTCCTAGCTTTGCCTACACTTTGTAGTGCAGGAAAAAAACAAAAACAAAAACAAGTGTATCTGAGCAGCACATCCAGACCTAAATGTGCACAGGAATGGAGAGACTGATATAAAACACCACTGCCATTTTATCATGAGAAGATCTCAGCTAAATACTTAAAAAGCTAAAAGCATAGGCCCACATCATTCATGGCATGACTAGGCAATTTGGAGATTTGTTTACATAGCCATAGTGTTTGGCAGACTATTTTTAACGATCCACGTCAGACACAGCCCACTGGAGAGACGAGATCACGGCTCCAGTTCACTAGGGAAACTCAAGGATCCCTAAGGAGCTGCCTGCACTGGTACAGAAGTCGCCTTTGTCACTGTCCACAAAGCCCAAAATACCTTTGAAGACTTCATCATGATATTACAACATAAACAACTTGCAGCTTTTATCAAAAATTATACTGCTCAAACTGACATCAGTAAGGTGCATAACTTTTGTTTCAAATAAGGAAGATGCAGGATTTATTTTAATTTACCATAGAAAGAAATAGTCTGATTGCAAGAGATACACATGGGAAATAATGATGGAAACCATTTGCTGATAGTAATGTCTTCACTAATTGCTTCAATCCACAGGAAGCGGAAAAATATCCAAAAGTCTTGCTGGCTCTAATCTCCTCCTTAGTTTTCGTTAATTAGCTAAGAAGTAACCCCTTGTACATTATGATCACATTAGTCTGTGATATTCTGGCCATAATACATAAATAGTTCCTTTTGCCTCCTATTGTTTTCCTGTGTGGAGAAATGCTTCCCCTGAGAGCGTGGGTGCAACAGACTGGCTATTTTTGGGTATTTGTGTTCCAAACCGGGAGGGCTCGTCCGCTGGCGGCACGGCGAGAGGGACTGCTCTAAACTCCTGCATGAGACTCTAGCTCACCTTCCATTTTCGTGGCACAAGACTTTCTTTTGGCCTTACAGCTGCCTCCGCATCCAGCTCTCTGCAACCACCCACAGCCTTTTGGTGGCATCGCAGCTTGCTTTGGTGGCAGCAACAGCACAACTTTGTGGAGCAATAGGCGGTTCTGGGTTTCTATCCACAGGTTCTCCCAGGCACAGGCAGAACAGAGCTCTTCCCACAGCGCTCAAGGGGATCACGAGGGAAACAGAACACCGTGAAACAGTAAAGAAGGATCCAGAAGCAAAACCACCTCTCTTGGCCCTGTGAAGCCTTACTGGAAAAGGACACAACCGACCAGTAGAGCAGCTGTCTGGCACGGACCCCTGCTCCCTGCCGGACCTCGAGTCACGGGATGCGTCGCCAACGGGGTCCATCAGGCAGTGAGGTTGGAAAGGGCCCTGCAACTAAGCTTGAAGGTTGCTCTTCTATGGATGGTTGAATAAAATAGCACACATACAAATTTGCATCATCCCAATAAGAACAAGGCAGTTGATTTCCGTAAGGGAATTCTTGAAGTAATTTTCTTGAAGTCCTTTGAAAGCTTTTCCTGTGCAACCTTGTTCTGTTTGGTTCAATATTACCACAGCAACACAATAAGCACTTCATGGGCATCTGCTTGCTGCACAGGAAAATAATAATAATAAAGCACTTTGAAGCTATTCTCTTTTTACCTTATTTACTTTTACACCACAGCATTGCATACAGAATGAAAAAACACCTGCTTTGCTCAACTTCGTGAAGATAACTGATAAGGAGAGTCTGCATTTGCCTTTGCGTTCTCTGAAAGGACATCTGAAATAGACTATATATGTATATAGTCTATCTGTTTCTAACTGCAGATAACCCAGTTAAACAGCTCTGCTTACCATTTTTTCCTACTGTCTACATGAAATTTCTCTTAAAAGTCTCAAAATAATCAGCATTGAAACATTTGAAACATTAAAGTTATTTAACCCCCTCTAAAGATATTATTTCTTCTATTTGATCTGATCTTACTGTATCAAATCATTTCACATAAGAATACCAGTCATGACACTATATGACTAATGCAGATGAATCTGATAAAAGCATTTCAAATTAGGGACAAGAAAAAAGGCACAATTACACAAAAATAAAAAACCTCTCCCCCTCAATTCCAAAGATACTCTCTCCAAATACCTCTGAGACTTCAGATGAAAATCACCAAACAAATCCATAAAAGATTTGTACTTTCTATGGAAAAAAGTTATAAAAACTGTGTGTGTAGTGATGCTGTTTATTTTGAAACCACTTTGGCTTTCAAGAGTTCTGCCTCACTCGTGCCCAGGATTAGTGTCATCCCAGGGCTAGAGGCCAGTGCTGTTTCCCCCAGAGAAACCCCTCAGGATCCCTCCTGCATCAGCCAGACTCCTGCCCAAACCCGAGAACCACTGGCCAAGCGCAGCTCAACACGAGGGACAGCAGCAGACTTGGTGCACAAATTGCAACTTCAGCAGCTCATTCTCCCAGGCCACCACCACTGCAGCACTATTCTACACTTCTGGGTTTTTGCTGCTATTTTCCTCAATGCTTTAAAGATTTAAGCAGGCAGAACACCAAATACCTTTAATAAATTATGTCATGTTATTAGAGCAGCAGACACTATTCTCATTAGAGCTAAAGAAAAGTGATAATAATATTTGAAATATATAAGCCAGTGTTTCAGAAAGCATTGCATCTCCTCCTCCATGACAGGCACGGTAGTGATCTTAACCCCCTCTTACTTTATTCACAGACGAGGCTTTTCTACCTGTACTCGAGCACTGCCCAGCATAAAATTGCAGAGAGCTGCCCTGGCTGCCCGCGACACGGTTCACGTCTAGATTCTCACGAGGGCTGGTCACACGAGACAGGCTTCCGCCTTCTCCGTGGGAGATACCCCTCAACCCGCATGCAGCTCATCACGGAGCGCACGGCATTACTGCTGCCCACAGCAGCGCCCGACACGAAGACTTGGGCTCAAACTCAGCAAGGAAATCGGGCTTTTGATACAGATGTTTACACAAAATACACAGGATTCCTGCTCATTGTCTGAGTATTTAGATATATTGTCCCAAACCTCTCTTGAAAGTTAAAAGGAGTTGGTTTCTTTAATCAGAGCTAAAGCTGCGAGATCACTCCACAGAACGTACTTGAATCTAGTAAAAGGGCATCGAGTTGGCAGAATCTCAAAAATAAAAATTTTATCCAGGAATGTGTTCTTTCTTCCTCTTAATTTTTTATCTTGAATAATACAGGTCATTGGATACGGAGAAGAGGGAAGAGTCCCGTTCATATTTGTATACTCCTAGGGCCTTTCCTTTGTGAAAATGCAGGATTAATCATCACGTACTGCCTCAGCCACTCTGCTTGGCTGACACTACACTTCTGCTCCCTTCTCCTGCCTGCCTTATCCCCAAAATCCTGCTGGAAGGAGGACAGCTCAGGCATAGGTCAGAGTGACACTTGATGCCTTTCTGACCCAACTGCTCTACATTGAGGCCTCCAGAGCGGGGCCAAAAGATCCATGGGGAACCAACACACTTTCCACATCTCAACCTGCATCACGCGCAGGTGCCCAACTACCTCACACGGCAACACGGTACTTGCACAGGCAACAGCCATACTCTGATCCGAATGTACAATAAAAAACTATTAAGGAGTTATGAGGAGGAGAGATGATACTTCCTTAATACTTTATAGATATCGTTGTAAAGAAAAATAGCCTAAAAGCCATGAAAGATGAATGAACTAATTAAATCATGATAAATTGCTTTCGAGAGCTAAACAGTGAAAAACATTTCCTTTTAAATTGAATAAATGTCTTATTAAGATAAATTACTTCATATTTGCAACAAAGTACAGCTTTCAGGATTGATTAAAGATGATGCATAGTACTTAATGCATTTTAAATAAACTATAGATGTTTGGTATTATTTCATGGTCAAAATCCTGAATTTGGATCAACAACCAACAGGTGTGATTTTTTCCTTTGAATTTTCTTTTTGCCAAAATGTTGAAAACTCTCCCAAGTTCAGATAGAAGACTCCTGGATAGAGATTTGCACTTACTTTTTGCATACCTATATTTCCCAGGCACAATCTCTCTTACACTCTGTTCATCTTTTCATTTTTATACTTTCCAACCAAATGCTTCATAGTTAATTTATAAAAGTACAAATACCTACTGGAAAAACACAGCCCATCGGCAAGAGGCAGGAAATGCACCTGAGGGTTATTTTAACAAGTGCCACAGAGACCTTGATTTTCACCTAAGTGGAATCAGGAGAATCCTGAAACAGGAGCCAGCTGGGGATCAAGCAAGTTTTCTTTTCTCTTTTCCTCCCAGCCTATACACCTACTGCACACAGTGCCTGGCTGATGTAATTAGCTTTCATTAGGAGGGAAAAAAACACATTGTTCACAGAACACTAACTGATTGTATCTGTACAAAATGATATTGCCACTTTGTGTTGTTTCCAGTCTCAACATTAGGCTCCTTTGTGTTTTTCTTGCCCTTTTCAAGGTTTCACTCATGTAATGAAAAGGATTTCATTCTCTGTTTGCACAAATCATATCCCAGTGAAAGTAAAATTACACTTGAAATTAGAGCTGTTCATACAGAGCAGTCCTAACATTTTCTCTCCAGCATTTCCATTTTAAGAAATCACAATAGGCATTAAACATTTTAAGACAGTCCCAGGGGGAATCCTTCACCCCTTTCCTAAGGCTAAAGCTATAATGGTATAAGAAGTCTATAATTTGACAAATATTTTTTTTTTTCACTTGAGACAGGAAGAATATGTTTAAGCAATTCCAGCACTTTACTCATTTCCTCTGTATTGATCAAACATAGAGGAAATGCTCCAACAGAGTCGCTGAAACAACCGTGTAAGAAAACACCGGCACCGCGGGGGGGTCTGGAGAACACGGGCGCAGGCCAAGGGAGCGGGTCCCTTCCTTCCAAACCTCGTGTCCTCAAGCAAGCTCCTCGCCTTCACTAGGCCCACACCGCGGGGGGGCACAGGCCATCCCTGGTTAAGCGTTCCCCGAACGATCTGAAATTCATGCTCAGACTTTTTGAGGGGTGACATTTAATATCAGTTATGCATAACTGATACATAATCAGTTATGTATGAAGTCCTGAGATAGTATATCTGCCATTCTTAAAACAATATACTATAGGATGGGCTCCATGGGGGGTAGAGGCATTAAGAAAACCTAACACATCTCTAGGCTAAAAAACGGATTTAGCCAGTCACCTTTTTCCACAGCAAGTTCTAGCAGTATTTCCCTTTACAGATGAGCACCCAACAGGGCAGGCAGAAAAGGACTAAATGCTGCAAATACGCACGAGCCCCAGTGCAAGGACAAGCCAGCCTTGTGCAGTGCCACGTAGGAGCTGCTCTCTGCCCCGCAAGAGAGCAACGACCTGGACAGGTTTCTGTCCTCTGCGTGAGGGAATAGTTCCCAGATCCATAAATGCGCAGCCATGAGAGGATATGTATTCAGAGGCACCTTCCTGAGAGAAACATGCTTTTTGTTCAGATATATGCAATATTATTTGCAGTAAAAAGTGCAAGACTTGCTACGCACTAACGGTTTCCAAAATGTTAATAGCTCAATTAAATGAGAAGAAAGTAGAACTCAGTATGAGGAAAGGGGCCCATATTTTCCAGTCATATGACTGAGACACCCACTGCAGCATACAGCAGGCTTTCCTTGTGTGCTTAAAAGGTTACAGCACCCACTGGGTAATAGAAGAGTCAAGCTACTGGGACACTATGTCCCAATATGGCGACTTCCATGACCAGCCCTGTTAACAGTTCCAAACACTTCAAACTAAAGATATAAATATCAGAAATAGGAAGAAGAAAAAAGGCTCATATAATATTTTCCCACCTGAAGGAACATCTTCACAGTAAATCTGCATATTTCTAAGAAAAAAATCTAAAATAAACAAAACAAGCAAACACCCTACAAAATCCATCTTGATCAATGTAGAGTTCTAATAATCAAGGAGCACATCAGTCCCTTCCAAAACATCAAGTTTACTCAAATTCCAAGCATGTTTAGTGGATTTACTCTTGAACTCAACCTTGTGTCTCTGCTATTAAGCATTCCTTATGCACAGCTACATCCACACATTCGCCTTTGCAGTTGTTTTTGCAAATTTGCAAATGTTGCAATCAAAGTACTTGATTATATCTTCTCATTCCACAAAAATAATGCAGCATTTGTCAAGTCTTCCAAGCCCTTCCCCTTTGGTAAAACTCTTCACTTCTCAGCATGTGGTACAATCTCACCCTTCAACTTCTGGTTGCCCCAGGTGAACCCCACAGGCTGTATCCGTTTCAGCGTAACTGCTGACAGGTCCCCCGCAATCCATCCCTGTGGCTCACAGAGTTGACCAAGTTGGGTGCTGAGACGAGGCGCGATGGGACACGCGTATGTCCGGCTTCTGAGCGGCTGGAGCGGGGGAAGCGGCCCTGCTCCCCAGGCCCAAGCCTCCAGCACCACCACAGGCTCCAGCCCTTCGCTGGACGAGTGCCACACACTCGTCCGCCAGCGCTTCCCCTTAGCTGCCTCCGGCCACAGCCCCTTCCAACACAACGGGATGAACAAGAGTTCCCATTTTTAACATTTCATTTGCCTCCATTTTCTTTTTAGACACAATAGTCCCATACAAGCTTAATTCTGTTGATTCTCACTGAGTTTTAAGTAGCTCAAATCTGATCCTTTTAAGTTGTTTTCTCTTAAAACAGCAGAGCTATCTACATGAAACTGCCTTAACACATACCTCAATATTCAAGTGTCATCTCTTCAGAACAGAGTTAACACTTCGACGAATATGAATTAAAGTCTGTGACAAAACCAGAGCAAGATTTTTATACAAAGAAAGTAAAATTAGAAAACTAGTACAAGCAAGAACAAGCAACACTTCTTCACCCTAGGCTTCCCTGAAAGCTAAAACATCCAAGTTTACTCACCAAGATGACCAGTTCAATATATCCGAGTTTCTAAGCTACTGTTTCTTGGGCTTCACACATCTCCCATAGGAGAGGAAATTGTCCAATGCCATTTTGTCCAGTTAGCTCCCTCCCAAGAAGGGGTTAATGCTCCACAGCCTTCCAAGGCTCCTGCTCCGCAGTGAAGGAATCCCTGCTCGCTGCGCGCACTCGGCTTCACGCCTGCCTGCTGAAGCACAGGTCAGCTCGAGTGCACTGAAGTGCATGTCCTCTACCTAAGGACTTTCTGGAGTAAGGATCCCTGCTGCTTCACAAGCATCACAGGCTTTCTGATAAGCTGCTAGAGAAAACTGACTAAATACACACTTCAAATGTATATATGTTTTAATAACATGACTATATAAAAATATATATATAGCTTATAGGAAAAGCAGAAGTCCTCTCAAGAAGATAGCTCCTTATCTCATGTGCCAAATACACCCTTACTACAGATAAACATTCACTCACTGGGGAAAATAAGATGAAATCATAGAAAATAAAATGGAAGCAAAAAAGCTTCTATACCTACAGTCAAAAAACGCATTTCTGTTCCCAAAAAGCTTTGTCCAGATATCTAGGTGTTTAATTTCAAAGAAAAAGTAGTGGTTAAAACTGTATGTCAGCCATAATAATTTGATTATTTTTCTATTGATCATTTTTATTGCTACGTTTCACACTTTATCTTATTATTTATTGGATACTATAATGAACTTCTACCGCTTTATTGCATTACATAGTAAACAATGGAGCAAACTACAAAAGCAAAGCAATAAAATTAAGGTGACTTAGCAATAAGCCAGTAACCTGGATTTTAATTAAGTTATGGAAAGCTGTTTTTGCAGATACTGGAGCAAGATGGCATAGTCTAGAAAGGCAAGAAAGGCAGTTTTGTCTGCCTGACAGAAACAAGGAAAATATTCTAGTATTTTCTTCGTTGGTAGCAAAAAGATGAGGGAAAAGAAGCAGATAACATTTTTTCTCAGCACAATAAATACAGATCACTGATATTGTAAAGCAGCTCTGGGAAGAAAATGAAAAGAAACATTCCCGCAGATTCATTGCCTTCCAGCATTCCTTCGGGCCTTCATTCCCCAAGAGACAGTCACGAAACCCAAAAATAACGGGAGAAAACTCTCAAACACATAATACATATGGCCTAAAAATATTAATGTGTGCATAATAAATATTTATACAGCATTCTACTTAGGTACAGGTGAGAAGATTTTTCAGCTTCACATTGCACCCAGAGGATACGTCAGCTGTGTAACAGGCGTACTGCGCTCTTCCCATTCCCCAGGAAGGCGACATTCCCGGGTGACCGGAGCCAGCTGCTTTGCCCAGCCCAGGTGCCACCTCCTCTTCCCTCCCGGCTTCCCTTCTGCCACCCGCTCCCTTCTCCTCGCACTTGAAGGCCTCAATCTGCAACTGGGGCTCTAGGCCTCTATTGCAAATTTTACACTATTTTAGCCAACACAGGACATCTCCAAAACTGATGTCTGCCGATGCCGCGATGAGTTCTGCACAACCCAACCATGTCTGGCAGCTATTTTAAAATAATCCCAACCTCAGTGACTCTTCCTTCTTCTTTCAGCTCTCTGTTATTCAGTCATTCCCTTTTATTTCAGCCACAAAATAAAAGCCCACGGAATAAAATCCCCTAATTCAAGATAATGGGAGAACGGGATTATTTTGGTTGCTGGCAGCTCCTTTTAGCTTTCTGAAGACAGGACTACAAATCAAATGTGTTTCATAAAGACCATATTCTCCTGCCTGTGCCATAATAACCCAATCAAATGTGGAGACCAAAAGCTTGTTGTTGTTCACACAAGAGCATTGTGGAGCTTTTACTTCAGGTAACAGAGAGAAACAGAAATTCAGCCTATTGCTTTGGGATCGAAGATACAATTACTCCTCTTCCCTGGAAAACAAGCACTAATTGCAATATGCTGCACAGTAAGTATCGTTATTACACACACACACACACACACACCCTTTCTCTTGGGACTCTATATAAACTTATAAAATTGATGAATATACATGAGGGATGAAGAACTGAAAGCTAGCAACATTGTGAGCCAATATAACACAAACTGTAATGACAAAGTGACAGTGATGCCTGAGATGACAGACGACAACATTCATATTAATAAGTGCCAGACGACATTCAATCACTGTCCAGTGGCTGCACTAGAAGACACGGTGGTGTTTAAGCCCAACAGTAGAAGAGGTTGGACAGTTTTCTAACAGCTTCCACAGCTTAAAGTCAACAGCAAAGAGACAAGGTTACACACATCCGTAAAGAGCTCCTTTGCTGGAATGCACCAACTGAGAAATTCCTCAGGGAAGCTCTACGCAGTACTTCTGGCCAGTCTACTTAAGGTGTGTGGTTTTTTTTGCATCCATAAACTGGAAGCTCTCCTTTCACATACAAAAGGGGATGGAAATGGATTAGCACTTCCCTTCAACCTGAATCGGGGGCTGGGAAATCTCTATGTCTTCTACACCACTTTTTGAGCGGTGCACGCACTTGGTTAACCCAAGCGCACAGGGTGCTCAGCCAGCGGCGCCGCAGCGGGGCACCACGGCGGGCACGGGGAGCCACCAGGCCACGTCTGCACGTGGCCGTGTAGGACAAACACTCGCTGCTCCGCGCCTCGGCAAGAGGCAAGCGGAGAGCTTCTGTGCCTGAAGGAGCAGAGCACATGAAAGCGTTTGGGAAATATCGTATGTCGTGTTTTTGGAAAGTTAAAGGGAAACATATATTAAAACATTTTGCATTAACAAAATGACAAGAGCTGCACATACTTTTTTTTTTTTCACAACAGAAAATACCCAATAGATTTGCTGTTGTAGAAGACAGAAAATCAAAAGAGAATGTTGACTAAAAGAATAAACTACTATGTTCTGTTTGTTATTGCTCATGTATTTTACTGCAGTTATTTGAAGACTGTGATAACTCAGACAAATTATAATTTTGGTATTCATAGGCACACACTCTCCAAATATTAAAGCCGCATATCCTTGCGTTGCATGGAGCTGCGTGCTTTATCACGTTTGCCTGCAGAATTGCTCACAGCACATCACCAGGAGAGCTAGACACTTCCAGACAAACGCAAGGGAGGAAAGCAGTAAATCTGCAGCAAGTTACAATTCCTTTAAAAGCCTGCTAATAATCAGGTATCTGAAGTAAAGAGTTTGGCCTGAAAGAGCTTGTTATTTATGTTTTGTTTCTTTCCTCTCCCCATTTTTTTAAAGGCCGATCTGACAGCATGATTGAAAGACTGGCTGGGCTCTGGCTAAACAAGCTATTTACCTCATAACTCCAATGAAGTATAGAAAACAGTTTGTATGTAGTCTGTGTTGGCACTTCCAGAGCTCTTTTAAAGCCACAAAAATGTGCACATATCTAGAAGAGAAGTTCTACCTGTGTGAGCAAACATTTAATTTGGATTTAAGGCAATATTTTCTGAATATTCAACAATCAGTTGATTGTGGAAGGCACTTATGAGTTTAATTGCCACGTTAAAATAAAATATACTTGCCAGAAAGCTACTGCAAAAAAATGAGTCTTGTGATGGGTTAGTGAGTATAAGGATGCGGTTCTTTTCTGACAGTATTTGAGCTCTCTCCTTACAGAGAAGCATGATGCTTCCTTGGGTGCTGACCTTTCCTCACTTGTATGTACTGTCCCAAAGCAGGCTGTAGTGGAGCCAGAACAGTCTCCAAGCACCCCATCTCAAGGAGCTATCAAAACAGCATTTACCTTCTTTTTAAAAAATGTGAGGTCGCTATTTGATATTGTTTATGGCTATCATAGTCTCATATTTTGTCCTCGCGGCTTGAAAGCTCTGCCACAGGGATGTGTCCCCAGCCCTGCTCAGCCCCTGCCCCTGCCCGGGCTGCCATCTCCCCCAGCAAGGTCCTTCACTGCCACCTCAGACTGCTGCTGCTTGGAGCAGTTATATCCCACTGCAGATTTCTTTCCATCAGACAGTTTTTCATGAATTTATCACTTGGGTTCTGCTAAGAACACCTTTCCCAAGCCTCAGCCAAAGAGATTAAGCGGGTGAGGTGTTGCCTGCAGTAGGTCTAATAACATAAATGAAGCACTTCCAACAAAATAAAAATACCCTGACAAGCGAGAATTTTTAAGCTTTAAGAAAATCAACTCTAAAATAGAGGTACCGAAAGGTACCAGCTTCTGTTCCGCAGGCTGCAGAACAGCGCCAAGTGTCAAAGTTAGCTTTGGAGAGGTGCAAAATCAAAGTTATTTCATCCCGCTACAAAAGACTGCCCCGAGGCTACCAGCTCAGTGCTCTTCAAGCCAGCTCCAGCTGCGTCCCCAAGCTTCTCTGCAGGCACTTCGGCGGGGAAGGAAATAAAAAGTTGCTCTTTCTTACAAAAGGCCAACAAAATAGTTTTTTTTTCTCTGATTTTCCTAAAATATGGATATTGCGTCACTGTAGCTTTCAAAGGCTATTCATTTAATTAATCCCTGAAACTATTTTTCTAGGGTGTTAGGTGAAAATGCTATTGCAAAACAATCCTAATTGTATATGTTGTCTATATATTGAAGATAAGGGGAGCAATCCATCACATACTAACCTTTTCAAGCTCTTTATAGGATGAATGCTAAAGACAGCTAAAGAATCAAGACTCTAAGCAACTATTATTTTGAGTAGAAATGGAGTAGAAAATATACAATGACTGAAACAACTTTCCAACCTTGTTCTGTAAATAAATATGCTAATACTGGTCTTTTAAGATACAGAGAAAATCCCCTGGAAGACAAGCGAAAGTTACTACTCTACAGTCAGAGTAGTAACACAAATTGAAGACAACCCTGAAGCAAGAAGCCTGCAGTAGGTAGAAACAAAAACAAAGTAAATATTAAGCCAAAAACAAAGTATGACCGCAAACACTTCTGCAACTAATAACCATGATTTAAAATATCATATGCAAATTAATAAAGCTTTTTAAATTTCAAATGATTCCAAGTTTTTAATGCACTGAGAAATGTTCCACCTTATCAATGTAATCTGACTATAGCTAGCACTTAAGTTTTAGAAGAATGGTGTTAAAATATTTTTCAAGGCACCGGGTCCACAAGGGAGTCTAAGAGGATGAAAATATGCAGAAAGTGTTGAATCACATCCAGAGAAGAAAAAAATTATTTGGTAATTGTCCACTAAGGAGAAAAATTATGAACAAAACAAATTATTCCTATTAAAACAATGAAACGGGAATGGAAGCAATGGAATATTCTACATGTATAAGTTCAACACTTTAAGGAGAGTTTCTAACCATCAGTCAAAACTACAGGCTTTCTAGAGGAAATATCACGTATACATTGACGTATCTATCTACTTGGACACTTTAATTAATGCAGAGGGTTCCCTCACATACCTGGAACCAAAACCACAGAAGTAACTGTTTCATCTAAAGAATTACTAAAACATGATCACCAGCTTCTGGGAACAGTAAGAATTAGGTCCTAACACACTGAAGAAGCATAAACATACAGAGCATGGAAGATGGTTTGCTCAGTGTTCACATCTCCTCACGCTCAGCACGCGAGGAGCAGCGGGATGCTACTTCACCCACTCTGCTGTAACACAGAGCACATCTACAACCTCTCCCAACCTGCTCTGCCTTCACCTTGCCAGCAACGCTCAGGGCTGCTCGTGATCCAGAATCACACTTTTCTCCAGCAGTTTGAGACACCTGTCGATCACCATCCTCTTTCCAGATTTACATCACTCAAATCTTCAGTTTGCTTTTACCTAATAAAAAAAAAAGCACCCTGATGATGAGTGCCCGAGCGTTCACTTGTGTTGCACTGGCATACAAATCCAGAGAAGACTGAATCCTGTTGCGTTCATCAAGCTGAGGAGCACTACTGGCATGCAGTGCTGCACCCAAAATGCAGTATAAGAATCATCTAATGCATGCAATAGAGAATTCATGAGAAGGATTATTTTACATAAGTGTATTCAAAATATTCTAATGCCCAAATGCTTGGAATGGTTAGAAAAGCTGGTGAAACAGAACAGTTATGAAACCATTTTTTCCCTGTTCCTTGGCACAAGCAATGCAGATAGGCTGCATTTAGTATAACACCAGGCTGATCAGTTCAGTATAAAATTCCTGTTAGCACTAGAAAATAGTTTTCCATGTTGATGGGCTGAATGTATGATGAGCTGCATGGTATGGCTGCAAATTCAGCATAGCTTGAAAACTGAAAGCTGGCAAAGACACAGTCGCAACACTCCTGAGAGACACAGACACAGTTACAGATGAGTAAAAGCACATAAGGGAGACCAGCTTCCTACAGAGAAGGATGCAGTGTGTCTTTTCATATTCCACTGAACTGTACAGAAGTATGCAAAGATTGTGCTGACATTTATATTAAAAGCTTTCCTTTCAAACACCTGCAATACCACCCACCTTATCAGCATTAAAAACACAGCATATATTATCCATTGCCACTTAAAAGCCTGCAGAAAATAGAAATACAGTATCTTCTTCCTATTCTCCTTCGGTTATTAGGCTGCCTAGTTCCCTGCCATCTGATCTCTCTGATCAGATCACAACTGTACAGCTTGGTGTGAGTCAAATCAACAAGCAAAACAAAGTCTGGTGAGTGGAGAAGGCGCTTTTGGTTGGTTCAGTTGGGCCCATGTGGCCCAGACAATGCAGCTGAAGGGGAAAAAAAAAAAAAGGTCAAAAAACTTGAGCTGTGTGTTACGTGTGCACGTTACACACAAGCCAGCTGCATGCAGCACAGCAAAGCCAGTCACACAGGAAGGTCTGTTAGTGGCACTGAAAATACACTCAGACTCTTGGAACCAGTTTCCTCTCATCACTAGCTCTGATCAATCAAGAAGGCAATTAATGGTAAGTGCAATTGCTCCATTCCGGTCCTAATCACTGACTGTGACAGCCATGCAGATACCTGCTGCACTAAGTGCCATCGCTTTCACCTGTAATTGGTTTCATAGATAAAACCATAGGCACCAACTTACAAGTTCAGGAGCTAATCCTTAGAAGCAAAAAGCCATCAGGGATTGTCACTGGGAACATGCTACTCGTCTTTGAAAATTATGTTAAGACACCAACATTTCCAGCTCCCAGAAAAGGACGCGCAACAGGTGGAGGTGGCTTCGCTTCCAGGCACTTGAGTCGGCACGGACGGGTCTGGGCCGCCTCCAGGCCCTGCTGGGCTGGATTTCAGCAGCTGAAGGGGGACACCACGGGTACCCCGACCGCAGCAGTGCCGAGCGCCTCTCCAGGAGGTACAGACCTGCTGAGATGGTCAACACTGATCCCAATTACAACAGGAACCAAGGTCTAAAAACCTGGAGAAGGCAAGGCAGCTTCCAGCCTGTTATATTTAAGTTAACCAATAATCAGCTCCTTCAAGTCCAATCAATTAACAACATGGATGTGGGAATAGCTAAGGGGAGCTGGCATTCACACCTTGCTCGCCCCAGCACCAGAATGGCTAGTGATTAAGTGAAGGACATTTCACTGAAAGGGGAGACACTACTATGTTTCCTTCTGCACAATTAAAAATCCATATCTAAGGTGCCAAAAGTATGACTTATAAAGGTCTTTTTCATGGTTGCTGCCATATCAGCTTGCTCTGTATCCTTTTTACTGAGGTAACTTAATCCATTTTTTATCCATTTATTTTTTTGGAGTTGACAATCTATTTTCCGCTCAGCGGTAACCCCTGCTTGTTAGCTTTATTCCATCAAAATGGGAAGCTGCGCACCTACTGATAGGGTACCTATCACTACAGGTATCGTGTGTACAGATAAATCAACGGAAGAAAACAAAAATCAATCTATAATTTTGCTCCTCATTCCTCCTTTCAACTCCGTGACCCAGAGCTTGCATTGTAGACAGTGCGTTTATTTTTTCTTTCTCTTCTCTCTCCTCAGACAATGAATTTATTATCCAGGAACCAACTCCCTCAAGCCTTACACAAAGCATTAATTACTCTGCCAGAAAAAAAAAAATCACAAAATAGCTTATTTCCTTTGTGCTAGGAATAGGTAAAAACGATCTTTTTTTTTTATATAAATATTACCAGTTTGGGAAAACAACTAACCTGTTTTCAAGGCAGGCAAGATTATAGCATTCAACGCAGCGTTCCTTACCTACACTTGTTTAGGTCTGTTGGCTCCCGTTCCAAAGAGCCCTTTGCAACAACCTGGCTCTGCATGGACAACACGAGGAGCGGGTGATGACGGTCCCCGCGGGGAGCCAAGCAGGCTGCAGGGCTCCCCACAGCTTCTCCTGCTGAACGTCTGGCAGACACTTAACAAGCAGCAGCAGAACAACATCACACAGCTGCAACTACTACATATAAATTAACTGGCACATGAAATCAATCAGTTGTGCAGTTAGCCTTAATTACGTGAAGCCAAGCAGTCGCCCTTATCATGCGGGAGTCCCCTTCACAGCCTAAGTCCTCCTCCCATGTAGGATGCTACCAATTTTTCCCAATGGTCAACTGCTTCATTCCTTCTCTCTTACTAGGCTTGTGCTAATATTTTGCCAGAGAAAACTCCAACCAGTAGAAGGGGACAGTGAGTGCAGAGATGGTAGCTGTTGGGTGATTTTTTGACATTCATGTTATTGTGAAGATAAGCTGCTCTATAATCTTTGTAATGTTATATCCTTTTCAAACAGTGTAGCTTTGGTCCAAAATATACTGTGGTAAATAAAGTTAAAGCTCATCTAAGTACGATTTACAGACAAGAACAAACAAGCTGGCAAGAAAAGATGAATAATATGCAACTAAAGAATGACTAAGATCATCTATGGCAAACTTCCTTAAGATCTATTCATTGTCTGATCAGTTAGAGAATGTTGGTTCAATAAACCTCTTCAGAAATAGAAAAACAAAGGAGGACCAGAAAATATTACTACACACATACAGAAATAGCAAGAAAAAAAATGAAAATCCAAATTGGGTGAGTGAACAGAGGTCAGGAGGCAATCATTAGTGCCATACCGCATGCAGATCACATAAGCATGACAAAAGTTTCAGAATAAAAGACCCTCAAAGTACAAAATCTCCACTTACCGTTTTGGAAACTGTAAAGTTATTTGTACAACTACAACACTCTGTTCTTACACGGCAGTTTTCATCAACTGGATTTCCAAAGAGGTCAGATTGTAAAACTGAACCCCAAGCAACTGCAAACTGCAAAACTGAGTCTGGGCAACACGAGCATCAACATTACTTCTGCCAGCACGTACCATGGATAAAAGTTACCATCCAGTCCTTGCTGCAAGCAAATTCCTTGGGCTCTGCTTGTAACTGTCTGCCTGACCCCTTACACACTACTTGATTTTTCTGTCTTGATTTCCTCATCTATAAATTTCCTGACAGATGCAGAAGAATGTTGCTGTTAAAGGAAATAGTGCTCGATTGGAAGCGAGCAGTTATAAGTTCCAGAACTGAGTAGCTCAGGATTCTCCTTTTGCTATTTGCTTAGATAAGCAAAAGGTTGTTTTGTTTATGCAGAGACTCTCTAGATGTTTCTTTAAGTAGAAGAGCGCAGGTGATGCAATCACAGCTGCCTCTGCTAAGAACGATGGCTGCATCAAGGGCTAAATAAGAAATCTTTACTTATTTCAATACGCTATAGTTTTCAAAAACTCCTTTCCTTAGCTGATTGGAAAATCATTCCTACTCCCCTGCAAAAATCATTACAAGTTAAATGTATTTAGTAATAACTTGTTGGACACAGCTGAAAAAAAATCACATATGAGGCAGAACAAACTATCATTTTATGAAAAGATACGGCTTCGCTTGATGAGCTCTATGCAAAGTAGGCATCCGGGAATCCTCACTACAGTTTGGGGATTAATGCTACTTCTCTGGAATTTTAAAAATTACTTTACATCTGTTTGATATCTTTTATAGTCAGTCTCCTACATCCAAGTATGACTCACAACTGAATTTGCCAGCAGTTATTAGCCAATTATGCGCAGTTCATCCTTCCTTGTATATCTTTGCCTGTATTAGATATTCTCACTGCATTTCCATGTGACCTGCAGACCACGCTAACGTACAGCTCCTAAAGCACAGCCAATTTTCCAGAAATGCTGAGCGTTCCAACTCCAGGGAAAAGCTGCCGCTGCCCAACGAGCTACACAGCCTCCTCCAGGGCCAGGCAGCGCCGGCAGCGGTACAGTCCACAGCTCCCCCAGAGCAACACCTAGGGGCTCTGCCTTTAAACACTCGCTATTTGCTAGCTATGGGGTTTGCCCTGACTTCCACTGAGGCGCAGGCTTGCAACCAAACGCTCTGCCATAGGATAAACGAGCCTCCTTCATCATCACCACCTCCTGCAAACAGCAAGTCCATCCCTGCCCTGTGCGCTGGGGAAGAGAAACACCACTGCTCTCTTCATTACACCGTGTCCTTCGTCACCGCAAAGAGTTTGTTTATCAACAAAAAACATAAATATTTTATCATGGTTTCTCTTACAGGAGTCATTTTTCGAAGTGTCACTATAACGTGGTCAAATAAACTTCACAGTATAAGGTGTTAAAGCAGCATATTTGCTCTGTGGTAAGTCTTAATTTAACAAAATATACATAAGCATAAAATGGACAAACCTAAAATGGAGTACAAAATTTAATTGAAAGTATTTATATAAGAATGTGTGTTACACAAATCCTTAAATATTAAAATGACTTTTTAAAATTCTGATATTAATTTTGGTAATGTACATTTTGAAATTAAATCACTTCAGAGCAAAACTACACCGCTTCTTCACAGGAGTTATTTTATTACATTCTTGGGCTACCTCTAAAATTACGTTATGCTGTACAGTACAAACTACGGTTGTATTAGTTGCTGTAGCAATACTTGCCAAAAAGCTGTGCAACTTGGTATTAACATGCAAAAATGAGAACACCGAGCACAGGCCTCAAATCAACCAACAGTGCTAGGTTCAGTTCTGAGTCCCAAAACTTGACACCAAGACTGAAAAGGCTCTTTCTGTCCCTCTTACTTTGTTAGAAAAAAAAGGAAATGTTAAAAAAGCTGCTCAAAAGGCATCAGTTTGGCTGGTTGGGGAAAAGGGCGCTTCAAAGCGATTCTGTGAATAGCCAACATCTGGAGGAAGAAAAAGCCTTACTTTTTTTATATGCTTCAAATTACACAATAAAACTTTAATCAACCACTGCCATCATAGCCTTTTTGCTCTTTTGGCATGAAGATTTCAACCAAAATCAGCTGCTCAAGTAGTGCATACATATTATTTGTAAGAGAACATGTCATGGTTGTGTCAAATGTGTGTAACCAACACCCCAAGAGCATTGCTAGCTATAAAAAGATATAAAACTGAGGTGAAATGATCTATTGAGTTTATTGTACCTTTCCATTTTGAGTTGCAAGGACCAAGTCTGACAGCTTATCAGATAAACCTGGGAGCCTCTCTTCTTCCTTCTGTTCTTTGCTTTTAGTTTTCTATAATTAATAATGCTACTACAGTGGAATCATCTACTACCCTGACAATATTTTATAACTCACTGGTGATTTGAAAATAATTTATTGTATTGGATATGACTGTAAAGGATATGACTTTTACAGTGCCAAATAGGAAGCTCAGTTTTAGTGTAGGGCATTTTACACTTCTAACCATCTCTGCCTTTCAGTCCTGCTCCTCATCACAGTTTGCTTGTCTTGCAGGCATGTAAACTATACTTCATTTTCCTGTCTCTGGAATCCCAAATTATAATGCTAAAAATGGTCACATGTTAAATAAAACTAGGAATTTCTAACTGTGCCAAGCTAAACCCAGCTACTGTTTATCTCAGCTGCACAAGTCTAAAGCTCTCATCTTCCACCCTAATACTACTAAACCCTTCACCATTAGGCCAGTCCGAAAAAAAAAACCACTTACTCAGAATTTTCCCTGACCCTTTATGACATTCTCTCTCCCTGAAAACTAAAGACCTACTGAAAGTAAGTCCTTCTAAACCATGAAGTGAGCCCAAGTAAGCCCTTCTCCTCTGCTGGCATTTTATCCTAGCAAGACCTGC
>JAUBNY010000310.1:97446-114539 GCA_032275445.1 Crypturellus soui | reverse complement strand
GGGACAGGGCAGAGGTGGCGCCTGCCAGGGAGGAGCCGGATGCCGTTTCCACGTGTACAACCCGCAGGATGCGTGGGGAGGGCAGGGCTGGGCAATGTGACAGCATCTCCAGCCAGTTCAGGGGGTTTAGCAGCCAGGTAACAAATTTTGAGTTTCCAGGCTTATCTTTCAAAATTATTTTGTAGGTCATTCTCTAATTAAGTCAGAGCAGTTTTTTCCAACTTGATTTTGCTTTGAAGTTTGCTGCTTCTGTTTCAGACCTGAAGGACAACTCCTGTGCCTGAAAGCTTATCTACCTTTTCCCCACTACACTTAGTCTAATTAAAGATGTTACCCTACCTGTAAATCTTTTATTCTCTTAATTAGCAACTTGGTGGATTTGCTGGTGGCAAGTGCACAGGTGGATCACTCAACTGCTATCAAACTAAAAGGGAATTAGACTAAGCATACTGACAAGTTATTTCCTCATTAAAAATTGCAGTAACACCTCTTCCTTTCCAAGGTATGCCTGCAAAATGCTGCCCTCCGAGCGTGCAGTGCTCCTGCTAGGGCCAGGAGCCTTTGTGCTGCCGTGTCTATGAACCATGGAAAGCCTGGTTAAAATCCCTTGCAGTGTTTCTCTAGTAGGCAGGTGTCAAAAAAAAAGAGAGAAGAAAGAAGGACTGACATTTGGAAGGAGCTAAATCAAAGTAGAATTCATTGAAGAATAATGTGTTGTTTGCGAAATGGAATAAGACATGAAATAGTCACGCTGCTGGAAGACAGGCAGGGCAGGCAGGGCGGCCTCGAGCGGGCAGGGCTCCCTCGGCATAGACCCCACGCCAGTTACACAGCCGTGCCAGTCAAAGAACAATTTTTTTCCCTCTCTGGGGATTTCAAAACTTCCATTGAAGTATCTGTCTGCTCTTCCCGTTAAAGGCAGAACCAGAAGACTGAAAGGGCAAACTAAGCAAATGGGACATCGTGAGCGATGCGAGAAACAACTGCAGTGTTTGCTGAAGCGCTGTGTGGACAGGGATGTTTAAAGACTTGCACCGAAGCTAAAGTGATGGAGACCGACCCTTCAGCTGAGCCCAGGTGCTCCGGCATGAAAGAAAACCTTCCCCACCTGTCTGCCAGGGAAAATGAGCACCTAAACGTGCTGCACCACTGAAAAGGAATTTCATATTTTAAATTTCCTCCAACTTCTTACAACCCGCCAAAATCAATTTCTAGCCCAAAGTTCACCAAAAAGAAGTTTCCCTCAGCCCTTTCAGAGGGTGCTATAGGATGGCTCCTAAATTATCAGCCTTGCTTCATCTCAGTCCACTCAATTTTCTAAACTTTATCCAAAACGTGTTGATTAGACAACCTGTGCACCAGTTCATCATTTTCAGATTTTATGGATCTAATATGGCATCTTTTATGGATCTAATCTTAAAAAAAAAAAGTCCCTGTCGCCATATTTTTCTGGCAGTCTAAGTAATAAAAGTTTTCTCAACACTATGTTAACATGCAGGACATGCACTATATGTTCAACTGTTGAGTGTTCCCATATGCAAGCTCTGGATTACAATATGCTATAATTTCTATAAAATTCAGACCCAGACAGCATGGTCTCATCCCACCATTACTTTTAGTATTTATGGGCGTTCTGTAGGTTTATTTTTCATTTAACAGCACACTAAGCTTGACAAGCACTTAAAGATATTTGTGTCGTAGACACTATTGATTCCAGAGTAAGAGCTGATAATACTGACCTAGAATAAAATAGAAAGTTGACATTATTCTGAAAAAAAAATAGCATTATATAATCAAGATAAACAAAAAAGTGTACCTTTTCCATTCAGGCCATTAAAAATAATAACCAAATAAAAATTATAAAAAATCAAAATGCAACACAAAGTGCTAAGATGATGACTACACTAAGGCAGTGCAATTCATAAAAATGTCATTCACTTCATTCTGAACTTTGAAGCTTCTCAATGACTTTCTTTCATCCCAACAGACCAATTATTTAATATGCTATAAGACAGGCCAAGTACAATTTCCAAAGAACACAAATAGCTCAGTGGAAGGACTCCTTTGATCAGGTCACCAAAACCGACGCACGCGCGCAGTGAGCGCTGGCGAAGCCTCCCTTGCAGGGCGCAGCGGGATGCGGATCCCACCCGGCCGCAGCAGGAGGGCAGGAGCTGGGAGCGCTCCTGCCCCTGGGTGAGCTGTGCCGGACACCGGCTGCTGCCTCCAGAGGCTCCTTGTCTACAAGCAGGCGCAGGAGGCACCAGATGCAAAGCTGCACATACCAGGAGAAGCCAAACGCAGAGCTGTGCCCTTCTGGAGAAGCAGCTGGAGGCCAGAGGGGCTACCCCACGGTGCCCAGAGAGTCACTGAAGATTTCAGTAGAGGCAGCTTAGTTCTACCGTGTTCGCTTTATGCAGTGACTACTCTCCTTTAGCTCTAGGCCTGTTCTCCTTCCCTCCACGCAGTCTAGATCTGAAGCTGTTTTCCTGCTTGCCCTGCACGCCTGCATTTCAAAAAGCCAGTTTGGTCTGACCTGCATTTTAAACATTTAAGCACCAAGGTGACTAGAGCCTAGTTTGCATGTCAACTGCTCCTGTCTGCAGGAATTTCAGTTACAAACAAGCTGTCTATGAAGACACTTCATTTGCCTGTTTTACATAGTTGACTTCCCCAGCATTTCTCCGACATACCAAGTACGAATTGACAGATTAAAAAGCCAAGAGTGTGGCAGGGCTCTCGGGCAGAGCCGTCCTGCTCCTCGCGCCTGTCAGCGCTGCTCGCTGCGCCGCCTGCCAAACGCAGGCCTTGCTCGCGAGGGTCTCTGGGGCTCGGTGCTCCTCCCGGGACCGCCACCTCCACACAGCCTCACCGAGGGGACACTCGTCCCCACGGCGTCCAGACGCCTTCAAGGATCTTCCCCTCCTTCAAACTTCCGCTTTGCTTCACCAAACCAACAGCTTCCAACAGCAGCCCTTCTGTCCAGCATCCTCTCCTGCTCCCAGATCCTCCCCCTCTAACGAGTTGAGCCATTTCTCCTTCAAGATCACCTTTGATCTGCACCTCTCCAGCAAACCTCTTTTCCTAACTATTGGAAAAGGCTAGAGAAACAAAGCCCTGGCCTTCAGTGCAATAGATGCAGTAATTCCTGCATGTCAGTTTAGTGGCCTCAGGACTAGAATCCAGCAAGCAAAATGAGCCCCTCACAGAAGATTCACTATGGAAAATTCAAGACATCTGGAATCAGCTTAAATGTGCATATACACACGGTATGAAATCACTGTGTTCTCCACCCAACAGAGGTAGCCAGTGTTAACTCAGCCTGCAAAAATATATATGTATACACATATATTTATAAGATACACATACATACACATGTATATTTATACTTTCATATAAAAGTGCCCCACTAAGGCTAGCTGGAAAAGCCATACATGCATTTATGTTCTTATTCACTTGTTTATTACATTGGCAATTATTTTCTCATTAGAAATGAAAACACTGCAAAGTGAAGATCAATACTAAGTTAACTTCAGTATGCTAAATACCTGCAAAATTTTGGACTATTAATCCTTACTGTAGCAAACAAAAAAGACTGGACGTCTCAAATATCTTTTCTATAACATAAGAGGCTGCACTGTGTTTCACTGGCTTGTACAGTACCTTGTTGGCTGTTTTATTTATTGTACTGCCAGATGAAGTGAAAGAGAAAGATCACCTCCACTTGACTAGTGGTTGGTACCTTAAACCAACACAGCCTTTCCAACAGGAATTAGCCCGTTACTAACACCTTAATAAATGACATGACACATGAGGCATCCCAGCTTGCTTCGAGCTGGACACTTGAAAAAGTAATTACTTTCTGAGTGCTCTTAACAAATACTGTGACTGTTTAAAGTTAGTTGGATGCCTCACCCAAGTTTCTCATGCAGCCACCAGAGTGACTAGTTGGCTGGATTCGTGACTAAATATTCATTTGCAGGACTCATTTTTCAGGTCACAAAAGCAGATTTTTAAAAAGATAATTTCTATGACTGCCTGGGAGTACAGCAGGAAGAGCATCACATAAAATCAGGTTTGTAATCTTGCTTTTATTCTTTGACCTGCTGCAATATACACGAGTACTGCTAAATTAAAAAAATAGACACAAAGACTAAATATTCCAAACTACTTAGGAATCCAAGCCTAATCAGCAAAGGCAATATTTATCCTTGGGAAAATGAGCCGTAAAGTTAATGAATTTAGGAGACAATCAGTTTTGACAACAAGACTTGGAATATATCTACGTGTCTGGATGCATACAGAACTGAGCTCGCTTTGCTTCTCTTTGAGCAGAACACGGAGGCGGTGCTGAATGACCTGGTGCTTGTGTAAGCACACACACACGTGCATGCACACACACACGTGCATGCACACACATGCACACACACGCACACACACACGTAGAGCCAGCTCTCTGGGCAGCTCCCAGACAGGTCAGCCCAGCGCGTGTGTGGAACAGAGCAAGGAGCCAAAGGAGGCCCGGGAAGGACCTTTATATGGCTGTGTGACAAGCTCTCTTCAAAGGCCTGATCTGTGTACAGCATAAACAAACCAACCTGAACACTGACACTTTTTCTTTTTGTTACTCTTTCATTTATCTCCAAGAATGGCTACAGAAAAGCTCTTAGAGTATCTCATGCATCTTTCTTCATAACGGGAGCTACCACCTCAGTATTTTACCATTTTTAGCCCTTGTACTACCACGTTCTCACGAGTCCCACCTGTGTCTGTCTCAGCTCAGCACAGAGCCCCTTACAGAGGCAAACGCCCAACTCCCATTCCTGAACACAAACAGTCCCGTGGTAACGACTCCAGACCAGTGGGATGACCTCTCTGTGCAGAGGCCATGGGCACTCACAGCTCCTCGGGGCTGCACCAACACACACAGGTATCGCACATCTCTGGACGTGGGGCGGCTCTTCACCTGCCAGGGCAGACCCTCGGCGACGGAGGGGCTTTCCTCCGCTTGCCCTACTTGCCCCGCAGGGACCATTTTATTTCTAAAAGAGATTAAGTGTTCAGGGTGCTGTTTCAGACAAGCTGGTATTTGAAGATTTCTCCCTTAAGCTCCCTCCTTATTTATCTAGGGACTTTTTACAATTAAAGAGAGAGAGAGAGGTGTTAGATTTTTGTTTCATGTATTTAACTTGTCCTATCAAAGGAAGCCCTTGTTTCAGGCTGGCTTTGCCTCTTCCTATTCCTGACACAATGGCATATTCTCTACCCAGGGACACGAGGATCTGAAGTGCTAACTGGCAAGAAACCTGGCACACAGACAAAATCAATATCATTTTTAGAGATAAAAATTGAGAAGTAACTATCAAAAGAACTCTAGTATCGGGAAATGAGAGGAAATATCACCCTCTCTCCTATTAAAAAAAAAAAAAAGATGTTTATGAACAACTTAATAGATCAAAGCTTTTCTTTTAAATAAAATCCAAGCTAAAGAACTTAATTTTCAAGGTAGTCAAGAAGGAGGCAAGTTAAATAAGCAAATGTCAAATCCCTAGTGTTCAATAAACCCAGCCCAGCCATTTGCTTTATCATATTTGCTCTTGCCTAGTCAGAGCAGTATGAGCCAGCTGAAATTCTGCCTCCTAAAAAACATTCTTTACTCAGAGTGCTTAAATCCATTTTATTGCTGATAAGAACTGTTCCACACCAATGGACTGTATAAAAACCTTAACTTGGCTTTTAATATTCTTCCAGGATGAAGTGAATTGCATCAGATTCTTTCTGATTTTGCTGGTGATGAAGAATTATTTTTGTTTGCTGTGATATAGCACTAGAGATTCTCAGCCTTGATCAGGAGATTCACAGCAAAAGGCCCTGCAGGAGTTCGTTGCGGGTGCAGCCAGCTGGGCTCCCTCCGCAGAGGCCCCTGCGCGGTGCGGGGACACAGGGGCTCCCGCTGCACTTGCGCTGTGCCGCTGCGAGCAGAATCACCCGCTGCACAGACACCCCAACTGACCGTGCGCCACCGAGTTCTCGGCATGTTTGGAGATCCCTAAAACAACACATCATTTACTAGGCTTCACGGGCACAACGTATAAGCTGTGTCTTCTTAAACTGAAGAGTTGCAAACTCACTCTCCACAGTAATTTGTTCTCCCAAATCATGACTTTACAAACTAATTAATCTTCTTCTGTCTTCTAACCAAAAGCTAATTATTTTTTCTTCACAGTGTTATGAATGAGGTTTAGCAGTCCTTCTGTTCCTTAAACTTCTCTGTTTAAAGAAACAGAGATATTAAAAGCCATTTTTTAAAGACTGCTTTTAAAGACTGGTCTTAAAGACCAGCAATATTAAAATGAAACATTATACAAACCTTCTCAATACCAACAGCAAGTAAACAGAGCTCCTTGAATTCCTCCTATCAACCCTGGAAAGCACTACAGGGCAACACCACACATTTCTATTTATTCTCTCTCCCCTAAATCACCATGAACAGTCTAAATTAGCACCTTCACCAACTCCACCTTCGGTCTTTTCTTTTGAGATCCAAAAGATTTATAGAATCAAAGATGTCAACTCTACTCCAGGTGAGCAGACTTCCCTCATGCTTGAGCAGAGACAGTCATAAACCTTGCAAACAACTATGGGTGCCATTGCTTTCTTAAACATAAGACAAACCCCTGCACCAGGACACACGCATTTCTCTGCTCTTTCAGATCTTACAAGCTGCTCCGCAGCCTCCTCAAGCCGTTCACACTAGACAAACACGACACACAGCAAACCAAACCACCCATGACTGAATCATGACACTTGTGTAAACACAATTGTTTGGTTATTCAATGAAGTAGAAAACCTATATAATTCTGTATTTCCTGTATTAAGAAACAGTTCTAAGTGGGCTTTGTTATAAAAAAATCTTTAGATAAAAATATTTTAATAATTCTGTAAAGTTTACTGAAAGATGTATTTTAAAGCACATTAAGCTGTCATCAACTTTTAGACCAGACACTCAGGAAAGGTATTATGAATAGAACTTTACTATAAAATGCACTAGCTCTCCATGTGATCAACTTACTGAATAACCTTGCAGCTCTTTCCATAGCAATCTTGAAATCATAAAGATTTCAGAAGGCTGCTTCTAGGGAAGTTACAAGACTTCTATATTTTCTGTATAGTGTTTTGTGGAGAAGAAATAAATATTGAGAAAGAGCAAATTAGATTATGTTCACTCACGATTAGCAGAACAGGTATGGACCAACGTGAGGCATTTCTCACATCCTCCTCCTATCATGACTGGTACTCGCGCAGGGACAGGAGAAAGCCTGGATGAAAATGAACCACGTTAGGTCAGGGTCTCTGTTTCTCAGTGAGCCAAAGTCTGCATGACTCTACATGTAACCTCATGAGAACACACAGGAACAGTCAGAGAAAAATATCTAGCACAGCCTTAGACTGGCATAAACTCATCATGAAGCAGCACAGTAATTTATGTCTATTCTGACTGTTAGCTCCAGCTCTCTTTTAATCTACTATTCTCACTGAAGTCTATGGGTAACACATCAAGTCTATTCCTTATGCTACCAGACTCCATGCAAATGAATAAGAGAAAAGGCTAAACAGTCCAAGACCCTCAGAATTACTAAGCAGCTCTGAGAATCTGTCCCATGGCTCACAGTATTAAAGCTCAGTTTAGAAAGCTGCTCCACGTTCACTTATTCAAAAGGCAACAAGAATCACTAAGAATTGAATCTATTTAAAAGTCTGGACCCACTTTTCTTTCCTATTACTACCCAATATGGGATCAAGCCACATGTATATAAATAAAACTCCTCTGGTGAAGATTCAACCTTTCACCTTGAGCAATCCTTCGTCACGCGGGGACCTCTCAGCGTGTGAACGGCAGCAGTGCAGGCCCAGGAGGAGTCATCCTTTTGAAATGCAGCCCTTCACAGCGAGAAAAGACTCACTGGATTTGGTTTTATTCTTTAATAGTGGATTTTACAAGTCGCTGCACCTTGGAATCCCACAAATGTTAACAGGCAAAATTCTAAGGTTACAATTTAGCTCTGGCTCCAGCTCCCACCGAGATAAATGACAAGTTTTGCTGCTTCCAGGGAAGCAGCATCAGGAGTTCATTTTTACCTCAGCCTGGATCCTGCAGGTTCGGGACCAAAGTCAGAGGAAATTGGCTTGAACAAAGATTAAGGACCTCAAGATTCAGCCTAATGTGTCCTGAATCTCTTGGTAACTAACAGGATTAGGCCTTATACATTACATTAAGCAGAAAATGAGGCTGAGAGAAAATGAAACATTTCTATTTGACTGATGTTTCAGATTTGAAGAAGAGATCTAGCTCTTCAGAATAATATAAGTACATTACAATTCATTAAATATGAAGACTATATATTGCATAACTCTGTTCAACTGCATATTCATCAAAATAAAACTTATTTGCAACCCATATGTCTATCAGCTCTATCAGGCAAATAACTTCCAGCTACTGCTATGGCCATGTGAGCTTAAACACAGTAATACATTTTATCTACTCAGTCCAGTGGAAAGGGGTCCATAAATCTCTTCATTTATAGATTGATGTGCATTGTGAGACGACATGAATAATGAATACCAAGATGACACCTGCTGCTATCAGGTCTGAGAAATCCAAACTTTAACACAAACATGTTCAAAATGCTTTCCTGAGCTTTTCCATTTTTCCCAACATGACAGCTTTGAGAAGGTTCTGCTGAGCAAATGGGTGCAGCCTCTTTTACAGTTCACTATTTAATTTCCTCTGACATTTGGAAAATTTTCACTCCATTCTGTTCTTTCTCTTCTTTGTGTTATTTGTTAGGTTCACCTTTGCCTTTCTTGCCTTTCATGTCAGAAAATAGATGAAATGATTTGTCTCATCACAATAAAAGAACTGCTCACACTGTTTTCCTTTCAGTCCTGGTTACTACTTAACTGCACCCCAGCTGGTTCTTTCTATTGTGGTTTCCATCCTGGGCATTAACTTCTGTTCTGTTTAATTTATTAAATTAAGAGTTGGCAAGCTTGCAATAGCTAATGATTTAGGTGCTTCCTCAGATCAAATTGAGAGGGAATGTTTCAGAGTCCTAAGGGAGACCAAATGAGATGAATATCTTGAAAGGGATTAGAATTTGTTAGGTAGGCAGAAAGAATTGGTAGCAACTTAGAAAAAGTCCTAAAGGGCAACATTTTTATTTTTTTAAAGCCTCTTTGAGAAAGAATGAATTACTTGATCTACCCAGAGATTTTTTTTGAAAATTACCAGGCTGAGAAACAGCAAAACGTCACATAATTTCCTCACATATTGCAATATCACGTATTTTTAACTACAGTTGTGGTAAAGCAGTTACTAATTTTATTGATGATACATTAAAAGTGCAATTGTCTCAGACTTAAAAACCTGTGATGAAGGCAGAGTGGACAGGGACTAGATTTACTAGGAGTAAGCTTGAAGTCCATGGGTTATGAGAAGCCTGCACTGAATCATTTGTAACAAATATTCAAAACAAATGAATTATTTTGCCATTAACACACAGCCACAATCTGTGGCTTTCTTGCAGAAAAAAAAAATCTTTAATTTGAATCTGATAAAGATCTCCTTCATGTTCATTTACTTCCTACATCCTTGTAATCATAAAATATGCAACTGTTTCTTACTATCAATTAGTCGTGTAAGTTAAGTGGTACCAATCTCCCTGCTGAGCCTTCAGGTAACTGATTATCTCTGGCATTCGGACAGCAGGACCCCTTAGCGCAGAAGAGGTGCCTGTCCCCAGCTGAGCAGCCCCAAGCCTCAGTGTGACCATTAGCCTGAAGTGCTGCCATAGGGGATCTGGCACTAGGGAGTTTTCAATAGGAAGAGCTAAGCAAAGAAAGGAAAAAATACAGCCAACTCATACACGAAAGTACTGCTTGTCGCCCTACCTCTTTTATCTACCAATTAAAGGGAAGAAAATCCTCTATCATCTTCTCTTCGTGAATTATTCCAATTTTGGAAGCCTTTCTGATTCCTCCTGCAAGCACACCTGTGTTCCTTCCATACAGGACAAATTCCTCCCAGGCTGACCTGTGTTCTCTTACTCTCACACCTAACTGCAAGAAATACATACGTTGCAATGGTCAAATGCAACTAGCCCACCAGCAGACACGATGGTGCAGCAGTCCAGCAGGATTTATTCACTGCAATTCACTCTAAGGGGGAATATAGCCATAGCCCTTCTTTGTCTACCAGCCCTAGAAAAAACATTAGGAGACTCTGCATTATTTTTGCTACTGTTTGCTCTGGATTCCAAACAAATACACAGAACTGCATTGCTTTTCAGACCAGACACTTTCTTCCAAGTATATTCACTTTAAGTGAATAGTGCTAGAAGCCAAATCGAACAGCGATATTTATTTGGTTTTGTGACTCATCTGCTAGATAATGATCAAAATTTTTCATGGCAAATGTGACCAGCCAATGAGAAAAGTTAAATAAAGTTATCTCCGCTAACAAGCAAAATTGGAATAATACATTATGAAGCCGAGTCTGCTTTTCAGACCCTTCATTATGGAACACATCTAAGAGGTCATTTGATTAAAGCTGAACAGGAATAGCTATACATCTTTGTTTAAAAAGCTCCCTGAACTCAGAGCGTTTCACAGTGTTAGTTCCAGTTGGCTTCTAGAGGCAGACGTTATAGCAGCGTTTTGAGCGCTGCAGAGCCCCCGAGCCCCAGCCTGCACGAGGCGCACAGGCCTCAGCTTCGGAAGCAGGAGCTTTCTCTTATCACAAGACAGTTCACAGAATATAGAGATTAGTTAAATTTATCTATTACGTGTTTTACTCTGAGGTGCCCAGGGACAGCTGTCTGCTGGGCAGCCTCCTCAGAGCGGTGTCCCTGTCCTCTCTTTGGAAGGGCTGAACAGACCGGCACTTTCCTGCTAACAGCGTTAAGGCTAGCCACGCAGGAGGCTCTACAGAATTCATATAATTAGATCTTTAGTCCAGAGATACAACTCTTTATGGGGAGATTTCAAAGAATAGGCAGAATGTTGAGTGGCGACTAAGCTTGGCAATTCTGGCCTCTACTTTTCTCCTACATCAAGTTTTAGATCTAGCCTTATGAATACCAACTAAGTGAGACTCATCAGAAAGTCTGAAAATCTCCTTTTTTCCAGTCCAGACACATTAGTAGCTGAAATCCCATTACAATAACTGTCTAAACATCGAACTTAATTTTGTTTGTTTGTTAATCAAAATGGTCATTTGAGAAACAGCAATCATCTTGAACACTCTCTAAAGACTACAGATAAATTATCTCTAAATTTAATGAGTGCTGGGTAGGCCTACAGAACATCCTCATTACACTTTATGAAATTGGTATTTCATTTGTTGACCATTAGATTAGTATACTTTTTAAAAAAAATACTGTGATATCCAGACTTAATTGATATATTCATTAAAACTGTATGCCCATAGGTAAAACTATACACCTATAAACTGCAATGAGAAAGCTGTGTAATATCTTTAGACTCTCCTGTTCTTTAAAAACATTACATATAAAATTATTTATTGCAGTTCTGCAAGAGTGAAAATCAGTTACCAAGTCAACTTTGCAGTTTCCACAACATGATTTAATTCAGATTTGTAGATACTAATGCCCTCATGATTTTGCCAATTAATAACTATTAAAAGTCAGCCATGTTTTCCACTTGACTCAACATGTGATCTCAGGGAAAAACAAACCGTTTGCATTTTAAAGAAGGTTCCATTTTTTTTGTAAATAATGGATGTACACATTTCTATCACATTTCTAATGACATTTAATGAAGCTCACAGGCTGCAGTTTGAAACACCTGTAAATCAGTGTTTTGAAGCTTCCCTTGCCATTTTAGAAATAGAAGACTATTTTAAGTGTGTAGTGCCTTAGTCCTTAACATATTCTAATCTCACACTATTTTATTTTTAATAATTAGTAAGTGAAAATTTGGCTATGTGGCAGGGGGAAAGAGGGGAGAAAGTGTCCCCTGTAAATTCAGGTCCTTGAAATATCCTCTAATCTGCAGATATTTTAGTATATTTGGTAAGGAAGGAATTTTAGTGCTATTAGTGAATTACTGCTATCCTATGAAATAGGAAAGAACCAATAACTGTATTTTAACAAGTGAAAACAAATGCACAAACACTGAGGTGAAATATTTCTTTTCTCTTCTGACAGTCAAATGCCCCAAGGCCATTCGTCATCCCTTGGGGTTTTCTCTGAACTGACAGCTCTTCCCCTGGGGACTGAGGATCTCTCACACATGAGATGTTCCATCCATTCCCACAGCAAGGACTGTGAAATGATCCTTGGAAATCAACTCTGAAGCCTACAGTGTACTCTTCTTACCAATGCCACCAAGAGGAGGAAAATCCTGCTGATGTCTTGTCCTCCAGCACCAGATACACCACACATCATTACTGATCAGCACGTGCTGTCTGCAGTGAGTACATTCATGCGCCTGGAAAGCAATGTGTCACTGGACACGTTTCTAGGCAAGAAAACCCCACAGACTGCCTAAATCGAGCAAGACACTGAGACAGGATGCAGAGTGAAGGTTGGCTATGGGCCAACAGCTCTAGTATCAGTATTACGTGTGTGTGACGACCTCTACAAGAAACGCAGTAACTCCAGCTCAGCCCAGACATGGGACACAAGGAAAATTTGCTAATGACTCAAGACGCAAACCAATTTGATTTGCAAAACTAGCAACTGTGGAGGGCTTAGGGATAAGGTAGGGCTAATGTTCATTCAGTAACTAGTATCTATCTAGAAGGAGTGTCTGGGATAATTCTACAGTAAAAGTTATCAGCCCATACTTTTATGGAGATGGCTTGAAAAGGCGTAAATTCCAGTCACATTTGTTAGCAGGAAAAGCTAAGTCTTTTCTAAAACTCCTAGTGATCACTCCAGCGATCCCATACTGCAGCCAAACCTGCACTTCTCCCTTTAGCTAGAGGCTTTCTCCTCCTCTTACGGTTAGACCCTATTCAAAACTGGGAATTTCCCAGTGACCTGTGGGAACATGATGCTTTTGACAAGAAAAAAAAAGGTGAAAAATGATTTATGGATATCTAGCAACATTTGAAACGACTCACATCTATCTCACTTAAAGGAGAGCTCAAAGGAAATTTAGTAAAGAACAACCCTTAAGTCGATCTGACATTTGCTGTCCTGTGTAGAAAAAGCATTCTGTGTAAACATTAGACTTACAGCTATATGAGAACTTATAATCAAAATAAATATGAAAAAGTGTTTTGTTTTTTAAATCTAACAGGCTGTTCTATAATAGACAGTCCCTAACTATTGATTCTAGAAAAGACACCAGATGAAAGTAGCAGTTATTGTTTAGCAGTAAATTGCAAAGCATCACGCTGAGGGAAACTCCTCTCCAGTGTCCGAATTTGCCTCTACACGAACAACACTGCAACTGCCGAAAGGTCTCACGGAACCTTATTTCCTCCTAAGCATATGAGATCTAAGGCTTCCAGTAAACATAGATCAATAAGCCACAAAAAAATAGATGGTGAATATAAAATCACTCCTGAATCTTCAAGGTCTTGAGGTTTTATAGTATTTTGCTTCAGAGAAGGGAGCCAGATATGATACTGACGTGAAGATTTAGATTCCAGATTCCTAGCAAGCCCTTATCATCACGAATGTTGAAAGCTTCTCAGAGACAATCAAGGGCAACACTGTCCTATCTTTTGCAAAGGATAAGATCTTCTCTTTGAATCTGTGCCTGTTATAATTCAATTGATTGTTAACTTTTGTTCAAATTCTAGTTTAGATGAGCATCGTTCTCAAATGACATTCTGAGAAATGCAAGGTTAGACATATCCGATAAATTAATTCCTACTGGATTTTACAAGCTCCCTTTCTCAGAGGCCTCAGCTCTATTAGTTACTGATGTTTTGCTTTATGATTTGAATTTTAAAGCTAAATTTTGCTAGCTTTATTCACATGTATTGTGAGACCCTTAACCTGATGCAGACCTCACGGCATGTGTGGGATCCACACAACAACATAAGAGTGGGAAGGAACAAATCCAAACCTCCAAGAAGAGGGAACAATGGAGCAACATGTAGTACCAGAAAAGGTGTTTTAAATATTTATGAATAATAAAATTAACAAAGAAGATGAAAAAGACTGAAAAATGTAGCTAAAGTTCTAATTCACAACTACCGTGTTGTTTGAACTGATGGCTCAATTTCTGTAATGAGCTCTGAAATGAGTTATGTTTCAATAACTGAAATCTTGATGTATTATTCCACCATTGGGAATATTTAATGAATAAGATAAAAAGAAACATAATGTGAAAAAGTTTTATATATACATATATATAGTATACAGTTTTGAAAAGACCATGACAGGAAGAGATTCTCCAAATTAAAGCAAGCCTTGACACCATCTGATTTAATAAATATATAATAATGAATAGATTAAAAAATAGCCTAAAGTTGATTTAAGAATGCAACACTCGGGGATAAGATATACTAAACTACCTGTGTCTATCCCACCAATTACTCCACACACTTTTGTTCTTTCTTGAGTCTATATGTCCTAGTAATTTCTGTCAGAAAACAATCCATAATTTACAAAAAAGCAATAAAATAAGCATAGAGAAGACAAGGTAGCAATATAAGTCTCTGGCTATTTAAAAGAGGGAAAATTCTGTTTGGTAGAGGAGAGAACACAGGACTAGCAGGCCAAGGCAAACCTGCTAGGTTAGTGCAGATAACACTGTCTCTACCTCCCACAAGGAAAACCCACATTTCTTCCTCAGATGCTTAGTGTGATTTCCTGTGTGCTAAGGTGTTGATTTCTCTAGAGATGGAGGGATTATGAGCATTTCTTTTAACTAGATTAAATACCCTATCCAGTGGGCATAAAAAAAATACTGTGCTGCACTTCTAACTCTGAATGTTAGTATGTTTCAAACTTATGATCAAATTTGGTTATGTATAAGATTTTGAAAATACAATGGTTTATATTCTTATTGGGCCAAAAATACACTATTAAAATATCTTTTTTGGACAGCTACTATTTAGAAGCAGTTGGTATGTTTTATAATCTAATTGGGGAAAAGGTGTATTCTGATTTTATTATTTATTTAGTTAGTATGTGAGTAGCATTTTAGTTTATTCAGAACACTTAATTATGCTCTGAATAATCACAGCCTCCCATAACACAGCAATTTTCAACTGCAGAATCTTAGTTTTTTCCAGTGGCAATGTGGACAAACGCACTGCTAACAGGTGACTTTTCTTCTGCACTGCACTAAGGGTCATAACTGACAATCTTATAATTATTTCTCTGATTGCCAACATTTGTTTTTAGGAAAGTAAAGATACATGAAGAGTATTACATTAGAGCTTAATACTGCCTTAGTATCCTATGGTAAAGATTCACAAGATCTGTTATTTTACCTCTGTTCTTTCACCTCAGACTACCTGATTTCAATGCAGTGGATTTTGTGGGTTTTTTTTGTTTGTTTGTTTGTTCTTGTTGTTTTTCCTCCTGTAGATAAAGGGGAAACAAAAACAAAAGTTCACAGGCAAAACTGAAAACTTTAACTAGGTATCTTGGTAAAACTTTTCCATCAGTTCTTCTGCTGAGTTTGCTGAGTTGACAAGGACAATGACGTATCTGACCTAGTAGTACCATCGATTAAGATTTTTCTCCCACCTCACATTTCTGAGATCCTCTAAATGAATACCTCCTAATCTTGCATTGCATGGTGAAATACACTTTATACAAAAGCAATTCTTAACTTTCCTGTGTTAACTCAACTCCTTGTTATGCTAAAGCTTCATCAACTGCTTAACCCGGGTTTTGCTATGCCAGTTAACCTGCCTACCACCTCCGGATGGATACTGTGCTCCCCCTTGGGACAAGTGTCCCACAGGCACTTCCGCAGCAATCACCTCAAGGCACATGCTGCCTTGTACCAGCTGGCAGATGTGTATTGTTCAGATTAGCCAGAGGCTCTTGAAGCCTCCAGAAGGGTGTCAGACCTTATAACCATGTGCCTTACAAGGAGGGAGTCAACCCTACAGATTATGCTTCTCTTGCCAAGGTAATGAGTTTGATTCTGCTCTTTCTTAACGCTGATTTTATGGACATTACCTTGCGCGCAATCACTTCAAGGATTCTGCTCTGAGAGGAAAGTGAGTCAAGTACAAAGGTTTCCGGTGAGCGGTGACGAGCAAATTGATTTCTTTAAGCTCTTTCCTGCCAACACCGATATGACAATGATACTCTATTTTAAAAATGCATGGAAAATAGCCTCTCTATATTGTATTCCTCATACAAAGATGATTGCATGGGAGGCATGGTTTATGTGTTACATGCCAATATCTTCAAATCCTTACACAAGCTCGCTGATGCACGGACAGGGGACAGCGAGCGCTCCTGCCATAGTCCCCTCTACCACCCAGCACGCGTGGCCTGGGAAGGATCTAGTTCAGTTCCAGCCTAAGGGTTACTTTCCAGACACAGCTTGTTTTTATGCCCAGCTTTCATGTCTTTGACCTCGCTGGCCACTGGACATCACTCAAATCCTGCTTTGGGCTCCGCGTGCTGCTAGGAGCTCCTGCTCACCAGCTCGCTCCTCTGTTCAGCTCTCATGACCCCGCAGTGTCCCAGCCCCCAGCACCCTTCCCTGGGCAAAGTCGGGGGAACCAAGAAGTCAGGCACAGAAGCAACGATGCCCACCTTAATGGAGAGGCCTGAGAGGAAGAGGGGGCGACAGCAGTAACGAACCAGGCAACAGGGCAGGTTGCGGCCCCTGAGGCAGCACCTCCCCCTTGGTGTGGGGCGGGAGACAGGCGAGCTCCATCGGCCTGGGCTGCCTGTGAACCTGCCCCCATTCAGGGAGACTTAGGAAACTAGAATTTTGTGAGCCTGACGAAATGATTCAAGCTGTCAAGGAGCAAGGATATTTGGGGAATGGATATCTGTTTGGTACTTCCTCTCCCCAGGAGCCTCAGCTGGGGACAGGCAGAGGAACCTGTTGGTGCCTGTGAGCCACACTGCTGCCCT
>JAUBNY010000310.1:51615-65273 GCA_032275445.1 Crypturellus soui | reverse complement strand
CCTGCCAGCACAGCTGCTTCACCCAGGCTGGGCCTTGCTCCGAATTTCCATCACTTGCATTTGCCTCTGCGCCGCTCGCTGGAGCCCGCCGTGCAGCCCGCCACGCCGCGCGGGGCAGCAGCCTCCTCCTGCCCGCTCCCGCTCCCGCAATAAGAAGTCACTTTATCCGGAGAGGCACTTGAGCCTGGCATGATTCGTACTGAGCACATCACATACCCGCCTCCCTCCCTCTCTCCAATAAGCAGCTCCATCCACACGAGTGGGACAAGCCCTGGAACAAACTGGCAGCCTTGACGCCGTCTGCTTGTTTAAAACCAGAAGTAAGAGCTTGTGACCTGTGCAAAATGGGACTGTTTTCATAAAACACGCACTAAATGCTAACAGGATTTTCTTCCATGCTTGTTTAACCCCTAGATAGTAGAAATACTCCTATGATTTTCCTTGTTATTTAGAAAGCCAGTATCATTACAAGAAGTAGATAAGATAAAATAGGGAAAACTCATTAGAGAATCTTTTTTCCCCCCTTGACTACAAGTTACTCAGATGATATATTTAACTTGGGAGGGTTCTTTTCTTCCCACCAACATTTTGAGGGACTTGTTGGACCCTGGCCTAAACCACCACGCGTCATTCCCCATAACACAGCAGATTTGGTGCCGGTTCTGGTCCGGCTCACAGAGCAGCCCCACTCAGTTCTGCGGACCAAGAGCTGATGTCGGCCACTTGCACCCTCATCTAGCCACTACCCCTGGATCAAAGCCCTCAGGGAAAAACAGCTGTGATACTTTATCATCATTTACCTTATCTCCTTCTCTTTGTCTGGACACCAAAAGATAATGATTCATTTTCTATTAAAATTCAGTTCAAGTAAATTTGCAAAATTGAATAACCTATTAAAACAGCAGCTGCTCAATTTGCTTTCTAGGGCCCTCCCCATGCAGCTTTGCTTTCAGTTTTTCAGAGCAGTTTTGAACTCCAAACCTGGCTGAGGATAAGACGACCAAAAGGCAGTTTGGTCTCCAGGCATTTTTTGCTGGTTCTGCCTGTCCTGAGAGCAGCCTGCAGCAGCTCAACAGCCCCACACTTACCACCACTCCTGGGGCTGCTCCAATCACTATGTCCATGTGCTAGCATCAAGAGTTATCATTTTATTCGGACAAAACATGGTCAGAAGGGTTTTTCAGGTAATTGTATCCCACATAAAACGTGTTAGCAGAGGCAGGAGGGACATTCCAGAGGCCAGATATTCATGTCTGAACTGCACTCTCACGCTTATTACAAATCCAGCTCCAACATCACAGCTTTTTCATGTACTATCAAAAGTTACCAACTGGGAAGAAATTAGTTACCAAGTCCCCAAGTGCTAAGAAGTGCAGCGCAGATGAAGATGCACCACACAGAGCGCACAGGAGGTGCAAATCGCCACCTCCAAATCCACTACTGCTGCTGCTTTAGTTAACAGCCAGTTTGTTAGAGCAGTAATGGCCCATCGTGAACTAACAAACCAGCAGTTAATTGCTAAGTAATTATTGGTTTCCTGGGGATTATTGCCAAAATAAATTCCAGAAGTTGTGTGCTGTTAAGTAACTTACTGTATAAAGTGGGCAGTGAGGTCCAGGGGTAGTCATGGTAGTCAGTGCAAGGCAGCCCTACCATTAATTCTAATCCCCATGCACATGGAAAACAGCACAAAATTCCCCGATAGTTTGAAATTTCATCTGAAAAGGAATTACCAAAGACATTGATAATGGCAAAGGAAGCAGCTCATGGGATGGTCGGGTCCATACGCTCAGGAGGGCTGAGCACAGACGTGCCCGGTACTCAGAGTCAGGGCATGAGGTAAATCTTCATTTAAGGATTTGCAGAGTCATACTGCATATTGGGAGTACATGTTTACAGCTTTACTTCCAAAAAGCAAATAGCTTATTAAAATCTAAATAAAGTTTGATCAAAAGATAACGGGGACCCACAATAACATTGACGGCTGTAACACCTGGAACTGCGCACTCAGCATTTCGGTAGTCCTTATAAGAACATACAGCCCATCAGTGCTATTTTTGACAACAGAGAACACCACCACAGTAAAGGGCCAGAAGGCATCATTGCTCTACTTAGCAAACCTCACCGCAACCAGCAGCACCACTTGCTGCTCGGAAATCACCCCCTGGCTGGGACAGCAGCAGGCTCTACCTCTTGGACACGGGCCCAACGCAGACTTGCTGGTGGGGACTGCGGAGGCCCAGCGAGGACAGGGCAGTCCCAGCAGCGCGGGGCAGGCGGTGTCTGCGAGCACCACGACAGGGCTCAGCTGTCCAACTTGTGTGGATGAGGAAGACCCAAGTCACTCGGATCTGCAACGCGCTTCAACGTAAGTCATGACGTGTGTTCCATACCAGGGATGAAAATATCAAGCCACCTGAAAAGCTGAGGAGAAACCCATATAATCTGGGCCATGCAGAGCCCTCTGATGATTTTTCTTCCTCCCTCCACCACACCAAGAGAGACCTAAGGCAAAGCGGGACAAGGAATTCCAAACTATTCCTGAAGTAAAGGACAAAGTGTAAGGTCTAAGCTGATTCACTGGTTTTATTTGGCACAGGTGAATATCTGACACCTTATAGAGAACAGGATGGGAGGTTAAAAACAAGATCAAAATACAAAACCCACCAGATAACTTGTATTTTGCCTCACGCTTTTCTGAAATCTGCCCTTTGAGATTCCAATGACATCTATGAAAACTTCCAACTACCTCCCCTCTTCTCTGACAAAAACATTTCAACATTACATCAAATACATCAACATTATATCAAATACAGCTGGCAAAAAAAGAAAAAAAAATAGGCATCATGTTCTTCCTTCCACCCTTCTCACATAGGGAAATAAGAGTCAAGACATTACTTTCACTTTCCAGTTTTCCTTCTGCTTTAGGTGCTATTTGGACTTGGTGCTTTTTTACTGCAAATTCCCCCAGGGGCTGAACTTCTCAGGGCAGGTTCACAAGGGACCAAAGAGGGGACAAAGCTGTGAACTGCTGCCAGGTCCAGCCACTCACCAGGTCCCACCTCAAGTCCACAGTGACCATAATTCAGAGTTTTCCTCTACTCACCTTTATTACTATCATCCATATTTCCCACTTTCTGAACACTGTGTCCTCATTACGCTCATCAGCTGACTGCTTACTACTTCTCAGCAGTTCTCCTACAGATAAGGCTCACAGGGCAATACGCATGTAAGCGGTATTCGTGGAGCTATTTCTGCGAGGACAGTCACATACAAGGGGTGTGTGGCTGTACAGTTGTCCACGCACAAAGCTCTGCCTTCATCAAAGCAGTGGTCCTGAACGCCATTTCGGACACGGCTTTCCAGTCCCCTTGCAAGCAAGCAAGCCTTTGGACATGGCCTCTGCTCACACAGCTTACATTTTAAAAACGTTTTTTCTATTTTTACTCGTAAGAATTCCCTGGTCACCAGTGTGCGTTATGGAAGAGCAGAACATGGCTGGCAGAAGCGGCCTTCGGACTCAGCTCCTCCTCCTCCGAGGACATCAACTTCACTGCTCAGACCACACGACTTGGGGGAGTCAAGCCCTCCCGGAGGCCGTCGCAGGGCTGCTCCTGAGCTCCGCACCTGCCTCCTCACTGCACACAACTGCTCCTCTTGCTTTTAGTAAGCTCATTAGTTCACACGACTATCACCATACAAAAAGGTTATGCAAAAATCACCCGAAGATTAATTCCCACAGATGGCCGGACATACAGTGCTGGGAAGAAAACACCGCACAGACGGATCAGTGGAGATTTCTCCTCCTCTTCACTTTCTCCTCTGTCTGTCTGTGCTCCTAAGGCAAAAAGGAGCCGACAGAGACCCAAGCTCATCCCTCCCCATCCCTTACGCGGCGCGGGAGACGTCGGCTCTAACAGGCTCTCCGTAGGCAACGCTGTAAAGCAGATGTTGCAGACGGCTCACAGCGGTTATTACACTCGTTATTTGCTAGCAGGAATTTCAAGCTACCACATAAGACATGGCTGCCAGAGGAAAGTTTAAAAAAAGTCTTGATAAAATATGCATAAGCAACTATGAAAATATAATGGTGCATAACTGTCAGAATAACTTTGAATACACTACAGCAGATCTGCTTACTTTACGACACACAGAATTTATGGTAATAAGTTTTGGAAAGTAATACAGCCGCGCTGCTAAAAATGCCAGAGCAGCTGCCTCAGTTGTTAGAAAATGGCTAATTTTTACTCAGTGGTGACGCGGATTCGTGGCCGGGAAGCAGCTGCAGCCCCGCGCGGGCGGCGAGGCGCGCGCCGTCCCGCTCCCAGCCCTCGTCCCGGCGCCTTTCCGAGATGCTCCTGAAGGTCACCGGAGGCGGGGGCTCCCCGGGGGGCCCCTCGCGGGCAGTGGCGGCCCCGGCACGGCCGCGTCGCCGGCAGCGCGGAGCAGAGAGGATGGCGAAAGGGCTTCCTACCTGCTGCAAGTTGCTACTTCCCCTCTCAGCCTGGAGACCCTAGGTGCTGGCGCTTCTCCTTAATTGCTGAGATAACGTGAATTTCCCTAGCAAGAAGTGGGGAGAGGAGGGGGGAAAAAAAAGAGGAAAAGGAGAAAGGTTCTATTGGCTGCCGCCGCCTCCTCCAAAAGGTTACTTGAGACGCCTCTCTCCCTGCCTATTTATCTCCTCTCCCTCCCGGAGGAGCAGGGTGGAGGGAGCGCGGGCGCATCGGCGCTCGGCGGCTGCGGGCGGCTCGCGGGCCGGCTCCCGCAGCGCGGCGGCGCGCGATGTGCTGCGCATGCAGAGCGGCGCCAGCGCTCCCGCGCCTCCGGGGCCGCCGGCGGGCAGCGATGCGCCCAACGGCTCCCTGCGCGCACAGATGCTCTACGGGGCCACCAACCAGCCCCCTTCGCTGCTGCCTGACGGGTGACGGCAGGAGCAAAAACTAGCGGGACCACCCCTGTCCGGAACAGGTACCCGGTGCCACCTGCCAAACTGCAGAGCAGCAAGAGCCCCAGGAGCAGATGCTTAGGTGGCCCCAAGACACGTGGATTTTGTTCGTTTTTCAAAACAAAAAATGCTATCCCTGAACAACCAGCTACATCGTGACCAAGATTTAGTGCTAGATACCTCATTTCTTGTAACCTTGAGTAACCATTAGAGAAGGCTCAAACTGCCAGGGTGATCCGGGCTCAGCCGGGGTGCTCAGCCCTGGGGTCTGGCTGGGCCCTCACTGCCTGCACACACGGGCCCATGAATCATGCCGGGAGCCCAGGAAAAGCCCCACTGCTCAAGTGAGATGTTTACACCATTTAAAATCAGTGATTCCATTTTTGTTACAAGTTTTAAGGGTATTTGCTCACTTGACTTCAGGAGAAGAGCTCAAGATAGATCATAACTTTTGGGGCTAGTTTTTCCATTGGTTGCTTACTTGGGTGTGTAATGCCTGTCTACACAAACAGGCTTCGTTATTCAGCATGTGCACACCATGCCTTTTTCTTGCATTTTTTTTTTATTTATTTCCTTGTTTTGCTTCTCTCCTGAGGGGTGGATGGAGGCTTCAGTCAATACCACTCTATTCCCCTGCACTGGTCACACTGCTGCCTGCTTCTCAGCAGCTTTCCAGCAAACAAACCCACACTTATCAACGAGATTAGAGGTAAAAGCTTTGAACATTTTGTATGAATTTCCATCATAACTCTAAGGCTCCTTAAAGAGTCCTGCAGATTTAGATCCTATAGACTTCATATTTTTAAATCATCTCAGAAACTAGTGTTAGTCTTTCTCCTATGAGTGGCTCTGCTTTTCATACTTACTTATTTTTACTCCTACAGCCCTTACTGCCATCCTCTACTTTGTGTACGATATTCTAGTTCTCCTTCGCACTGCCAGTGCCTCTTATCTTTCTGTGCAGGCTTCATCAACACATCATCTCCACAAGAAACATTCTTGAAAGATATTTTTAGCTGGTATCAAAACTGATGAATTACACTAGAACTTCCTACCTATTATTTTCACATATTTTGGAAATGTTCTTCAAGCCTAAAAAACCATTCAGATATAGATTCAGAAAAGCCTGTTGCAAGATACCCGTTCGATATTCTGCTGCAGTGTCATACAATCAACTTGACATCTGAAGAGCTACGTAGCTAACTTGAGTGAATTTTCTCATGTAACAAGTCTTGCAACATCTTGTTTAAAAAATAAGAACAACAACACACTATACCCCCTTCCCACATGAATTCTTGCCACTACCTGAGAAGAGACTACAATTTGGTATTATAGTTCTGCATTAAAACTGTGAAGCATGCAGTCAGATCAAGCACTCACACCATCTTTATACCAGAAATTACGCACTCAGAGGCACAAATTCTACATTACTCACAGTAGCCAGTATTGTATCTCACTAACACAGTGAGATAAAAGATGACAATAAGTACAAAAAGCCTTGTTGGATCTTGTTTCCTCTGTGCAGTTTCATAATTATCAAGAGATATTTTAGAAAATATCAACTACAAAGCTCCTTTGATAACTCTATTCCAAGCACAGCACAAATTGGTTCAGATGTGCCACTCTGGAAACCCATGGTAAGCCAGCAACCAGTAAAATTATTTGCAGCCCTTGACATTTCCTGCCCAGTATTTCATTAAAGACCTACCACACTGCAGATACAATACACACACAAAAATATTCTTGCACACTTTAATTCTTTGATTGCCTAAAACTTTTATTCTATACAAGAGTCTAAATTCTGAAACTAGAGCTCTCCACCATTCAGTCAAATAAGGAAGGCTTGAAAATAGTATTTCCTACGTAATTGCTGCCAGAAGCAACTCAAAAGGCTAGCAACAGAAAAAATGAAATAGTCCCTAGCCAGTTTTAAAACCTGGTATTCTTCCCATCCCACAGACCTGAGTTCTGTGCAATAGAGAAGTAACATTTGGCTGAGAAAACAATCTTTGCAGACAACTCTGCCAGTAGACATTGCACATTAACATTGACGACGCCTGATGCGCATTGTGCAAACATGCTCCTTGTGTTTCAAGTCAGAGCCAAAAGATATTTTATGGCTTACATAAACTTTAGTGGCAACAACAGAGGCATATTTTTATGGACCAGTAAAGTCCTCCCGTTCCTGAACAGGTTGTTGGGGAAACAGCTGCCAGTCGCAACCAATTGAGAAATATAGATATGGAAATAAAGTATAAAATATACCTGCCATCCTCACACTTTCCCGGATGGACACAAAGCACTACGCACTCTGGTTTTCTAAACATTAATTACAGCTTCCCACAAAAGTTTAGCTTGCACTTTCACAGGTGACTAGACTATTTACTGCACACTTTCTTTTCCCACCAAATCAGACAACGGTGTTTTTAAAAAGCCATTCCAGAAGTTCAGATTCCATTGAAACCAAAAGGTCAAACATTCGTCCAAATGATCCGAAGCTGCAGGCTGCAAACCGGATAGGTCAATGAGAAAGGTGAAAGATTTTCAAAGGGCATTTTCTCCCTCATCAGAAGGAAGGTACAAAAAGCACATTCACCACGGAAATAAAAGCATCCAAAAACTCTAGAAAAACTTAAATTGAAAGGTTAATTTTGAAACAAAATATGATATATTATTCATAGAATCTTACTATTACTACCTCACACAGCCGGGCTTTAATCGCTGCCTACCGAAGGGCATGTTTCCAATACTCCAGCCTGGTGCTTCTTTCCTTATTACTGCTGGCAGGTGTCACAGGTGTCCAGCTTCCCAAAGCCCTATTGTCAGACTGGTAATATCACCATCCCACCGTGACAAACAGAAACCATTAGGGACTGTAATTTCCTGGCCTGATAACAAGACAAGGGTGACAACTCTCCGCAAACAGAAAGCTGGGAACAGGGCTAAGACATGAAGCTCTCAAAAGCGCAGGAGATGCTTCTGACAAGGACAGCGCTCTGGTCCACCACGTCAAGCCTGGGATGGTTTATATTACAGGCCAACAGCCTCTCTTGACACACAATTCTCTTCCATAAAAGCTTTTAAAAGTGCACTACAGAAAACTGCTTGGAAAGTGGCATATGATCAGCCTAAAATGATATTCATGAATAAAAGAAGAAGATAGGAAAAATGCCTCTTTTTGTCTCATAGTGAACTTGCATGAAAACTTGCCTGTTGCAAAAGCATCTTCATTAAACGTTAGTTATATTTGAGAAGAATGTTCCTGCTCATTACCTGACAGACCTAAGTATAAAAGGCTAAAGGCCAAGAAAAAGTGTTCCACATGATTTGCTCTCATTCTCTGTTCTACATGAAGAACATCATTAAAAAGAAATGATAATACACTGTAACCAATGTAATTTAGTGCAACTGCTAAAAGTAGCATTTGCCAACTCCATTCAGGGAGAACAACCCAAATGGATCCTCTGGACACGTTCTTCCCAGGACCTAGAGGAGCAGAGCACCCAGCTCCCATTACCTATTGATGAAAGCCCTTACGAGAGGGGTGGGAAGCTTCCTAAAAAGTAATTGCTTCATTTATTAAAAAAAAAGTTAATAGAATAATTTAGTATTTAATTATTCCAAATAGGTATGCAAAGGCTGTACTTAGAGAATTAGAAGTTGGACAAACTAGTTGAGGAGACCAATAGGAAAGATCTAAATTCTCTTCCCCGAAAAGCAAATTCGTAATAATACAGCACCAAGAAAAGGACAGTGGTAACAGGCTAAGACATCTGGTGGTGTTTCTCTTGTTAAGCAGTGAAATACAGCTATTAAATTGTTGAAGTCTCTGTACTGTTTAAATATGACAGAAGAAAATTGGTCCCAATGAGATGATATTATCTTATTTCACTTTTTTAGACTAGTGAATGTGAACAGCAAGATTAGGAACTACAGGGTTTTCCAATGAAATTTCAGGGCATAAACACAATTGTAGTAAATCAATTTTGACTTCCCATGGAGATTTATGCAGCACTGCACAATGCAGCACATGAATCCCCCCGCACATCCCCATGGGGGAAGCACGCTACTCATTCAACAACACGGAGGGAAAATCCACAGGAGCCTTCAGCCACGTAGCTGTCCTCCAAAACCCCAACGAGCAGCTTGGATACTATGAGCCCTTTCACCAAAACAGGAATAACATTTGCAGCGTAGGTAATGGTCCAACTAGGTACACAACGATGCAAAGGGACAGCAGAGAGCAAGGGGTTTACCGTGTTTCTTGAGTCCTCGGGGGACTCTGGGTGTAAAGACACAGCCATAGCCATAACACCAGAACTCCTGCTTTGGAGACCCCCTCCGAGCCACCAACAGCTGGGCAAAAAGAAAAACAGAGCTAAAGTGACCTAATACTGCCCTGAGACCACTGAGGACACAGCCACTTCCTCAATTCCCAAGGCAAAATGGCTAGAGAAAAAACATATTTTAAAACATATCAGAAGCATAGGGTTTTCTGGGTTGTTTTTTTCCTTCCTAACAGTTTGCACCTTGCACATTGAAGTATCCCCCAAAAGCAAACCAAAACCCAACCCCATGAGGCAGTGTTTCACTGCCCTCCTTGCAGGCTGCTCCAAGGAGGGGATGGAGCGGCTGCAGCGCGGGAGGGGCACGGAGAGAGCACGGCTTTCCCACCGGGGTGTCTGCTCGGCCGAGGGACACCCAGCGACAGCCACCGAGGATGACGAGGGCAGCCGCGAAGCCCCTGGGCGTGCTCGCGCAGGGCAGCGGCTCACGGGCAGCACTTCCAAAGCTGCAGGTCTCTGTCTGCAGACTCGCTGCTAACCCTGGAGACCTTCTGCAGGATCAACATCATTTCTTTTAGTGAAAAATGCAGCTTTCTAGGACACCTCCCATTTTCTTAGGCCCAACAGATCACTACTAGTTTACACTCTATTTGGATTTCCTGTCCTCAGCCACCAAAAATAAATCATATATATAAAACAAATGAACAAGGAGCATTTCCACTCTCATTTCATAGCGCCTGACAGCCCTCAGCAGCCTAGTGTCTGCTAATTCTTTTAATAACACTTATTTCCCAGTATCATGTTATAGTTTATGACTTCCTTTTTAAATCAGGTTGTATCACCCCAGAGGAAACAAAGCATCTACTCCTAGCAGTGTGGTGAAAACAGCACAGCTGGAAAAAACTACCTTCTAATCAGGACACGTTATTACTTTTCCAACAATTCTACCACCAGGAGCTCTATAGTACTTTGTTAAAGCATCTAGCTCCATAGATATAGATACACACACATTTTCATATTTTTTTACTCACATTTTAACAATTATATCAAATATACCTATGAAATGATAACATTTGAGAAAACTTGAGACTAACCCCAAAATCCTGATCATCCTCATCTATATATAGATATATTAGAAGGCATATTTCTGCACATTTACTACCATTTTATCAAGGGTACTGGGTTAGCAGTGACTTCTGCCAGGGAAGTTTCAATTCCCAGCTTAGAGGAAAGCTCATTCCTGGTGATTTTTGCCAAAATTGCATCCTGACAGATCTTAGTGGAAACAGTTCAAGGCTCATCTATAGTATTTCACAGATCTCATTTGCAGAGATGATCAGGGCACCAAACAAGAGGTAGTAACAATTGCTGGTTTAATTCACCGAGATGGTGCAACAGCTCAACTCCCAGGGAAATGCACAGGAGGAGCTGGGTAAAGCAGGGAGAGAAGATGGGGATACAGCCCAGGGGGGCCGTTAAAGCCAAGCTCCACAGAACTGCTCAGCTCTTCCCTTGCAGCTCCTTCGGGGAGAACAAACCCTCAGTCCACGGCTTGCAGGAGGATACACAGGAAGGGCCACCTGATGTTTTACTCACGCAAGCTTGTGCTGGGTAGGGAATTGGAAGCAATTCCTCTGCACATGTTGCAGAAAGCCCTGCATTTTAACTTTGCATTTGAGAAAACATGCGTTTTTAATGTGAATTTTTCAGGTTGCCCCACAAGCAATACTAGGATATCCTTGCACCCTAATATACAAAAGTCCTGTCTCAGGAACCTTTGCAAAGATATAAGTTCACAACTCTGATATCACAAATACTCATGTCCTCCTGTGTTGTCTTCAGGAGTACAAGAGTAAGTCATAAGAGACTATAAGGGGAACACGAAATCAAATTATACTTAGGACTTAATTCAATATCCCTGGTAACTCAAGTATATTTTCCCCTTACATAACTGATTAACTTTTTCCTCATCTTCTCACCATTGTCACCAGGACACAGGAAAGCAGGCCAAGCAGTGGAGTTTCCCAGAGAGCCACTGGGAGATAAAGGCTTTTTTAGACTAGATTTTGGAAACTAAAAAATTTGTCCTTCACTCCAAACATATGAGCAAGAAATGCAGAATACCATTTAAGGAATTAGCCAGTTCTATTTTCTGTAGCTTGGATAGTCAGCAAGTTTTTAAAGAAGTCTCCATATACTTTGGAATTAGTGGAATGAAGACATTTGTTTAAGCATACTGGATTTAATACTGTATCATTTTGTGCTGTTTTCTCTTGTGGTCCTCCTGCATGAGGCCTCAGTAACACAGAATTAATATTGTGAGAAAACTGTTTAACTTTATTGAAGAAAAGTAAACTTTAATCAATATAATCCAAATCAACTCCTTTGCTACTTGTTTTCATTTCAGAACAAAATGAAAACAAATTCTCACGGGTAAAATAATTACTCAGAAAAGAAGCGCATGAGATGACTCAATAGGAGCAAGGCTGGCAGTAGCAAACACCTCAAATACTCTTCCAGAAACTCAGTATAAGCCACTAATTTACAAAAAAAAAAAAAATGCTCCCCAAAACCAGGCTGTTTTTCAACAGACTGAAGATTATGCACAGCCCCACAGAACAAGCATGAAGCAGTGAAGCATCAGTAGCAGAGCAGCTACTGATATTGGGGAAATAGTTACAAACAATATTTGCCAATGACTATGATCCTTACTACAGATTAGAATTTCTTGGCCAAAAAGTCAAGCCAGCGGTACCTCGCTGGGTCCTGGCATCTATCTGCTTAGCCAAGCACTCACCCACTGGAGGCTTGAGCCAACACTTGCCCAGGTTGGACTAGAACCTTCCAGCAGTCCCCAGAGAGGAGCTATCCCGCTTGGTGCACCAGAAGAGAGAGTTCTTCACACGCTTCCATATCCCTGCTGACAAAACACAACCTAACAGGGGAAGGGAAGAACCCCCTTCATGGTCCTTCTGCCCTCGGGGCAGACGCTGGGACAAGGCCCAGCACTAAAGCATCAAGGCTGGTGGTTGTGCTGGAGCCCAGGCTCCCACCTCCCGGCGCCTGGGCAATCTGCCTCCTCCTGCCTCCTCGAGCGCAGCGCTCTCCAAGGGCACTCCTTCCTTTGGAGCACACACCTGGCTTCCCAGGGTCACCACTGACAGAGGCTTGGAAAACAGAAAACAACCATTTAAAAAGTCTGCAAGCGTGTGTAACTAGGCTCCAAGGCTACTCCAAAGTAAATCTTTTGTCTATAGCCTAAAATTGTGTGCACGAGAGCCTGAGCAGTAGCGTATCATGCGGACTAGTATCTACCATTAAAGCAAATCAGTGTGGAAGCCAGGTGTGCACTGAAAATAGACCTAGGATTTTCCGTCCTTCCTTGCAAGATCTGTGGAAATTGTTGAAATGAGACCACGTTCCCCCTTCCCAGAGAGGCTGTAGAGTCTCCTTCTCTGGAGATCTTCAAGACCTGCTTGGACGCAGCCCTGTGCCATGTGCTCTAGGTGACCCTGCGTGTGCAGGGAGGTTGGAATAGATAATCTCTAGAGGTCCCTTCCAACCTTAACGATTCTATGATTTTCTCCCATATCTATGCACACAAGAGTAAAAGCCCTCTCTATATAATGCAGCAAACATGAAATACACTCCCTTTGGACTCATTTTGATGTACTTCAGACCCAAATCACTGACATTCTCAGCTGACTTTCAAAATTATATCAATATAACAAAATTGGAAGAAAAATCAGTCCCTTTAAATAATCGAACTTCATTAGCTTGGTTCTTCAGAGCTCTTATTGGCTCTCACAAGTGACAACAGCGCCTCAAGCTTGCAACACTTCACAGCAGCCCTGTCACTCCTAGAATATACACTGTATGTTTTTACCTACACCTGAACGTCATGCATCGTCAGGAGCTTGCAAGCTCGCTGTCCCTGCTGTCACAGACAGGTAGCACCACCAGCTGAGAAGAGTCTCTTTCCTCAGGGTGCTCAGAGGGGAGGCAGCAGAGCCAGGAGCTCTGGCTCCCAGGGATACTTCCCAGCAGGGAGGCAAGGCCAGGCCAGCATCCCTGGAGCAGGGTGCACGCTGCAGGTGCGTGCAGGGAGCTCAACACACCTTCATTAACACCAATCACCCTAGTTATATCTATTATCATAAACTCCCAGTTTCTCCAGATGAAGAGGAGACAAGATACAAAAAAAAAATTGCTAAGTGCAAGGAGCAGCTCTACTAATGCAAGGTTGAGCCTGTAGTGCATTCCTGCCAGTTCTTCCCAATTCAGATTTAAATGGCACGGGGTATTAACAAAACAGCAAGTTACCAGCTATTACAAACTGAGCATCAGAAGAGCAGGATTTGCATGTACATGTCAAGGAGGAGGTAGGAGGTACACCTGGCGAGCACAATCACTATTTGTGTTCATTT
>JAUBNY010000310.1:32375-51564 GCA_032275445.1 Crypturellus soui | reverse complement strand
TGACACTCTGGAGGTTGAGGAACAGAGCCCCTACAGACCCTACAATCCTGAGGAACAGGAAAAGTGCCAGGGCTGTGCCCAGCCCGAGCACCCCCACACCTCAGCCCAGGCTGCCCTCGGTGCCAGGAGGCAGCCCCTGGCCAGAAGCACAGAGTTTACACCAATTATGACCTGATGCAATTGTAGATGTGGCACACAGCAAGTGTGCGGATGTGTGTTACCAGCCCAGGGCAGTTTGCCCACTTAGGCCACATCTCTGCAACACAGCAACAATTTACGGCCAGGAGAGACATGGCTAGCAGATTTCACCATAATGACTTGAATTTCCACCTTCATTCTTACATGCTGGAAAGGCAGTTACATGGTAATAGCATCTTTCCTTCACTTCCAGACTTGTACCATAATAGATCTGCTCTCCTTTAATAGAAAAAATCAGATAATAGAGGCCCTCAACAAAAAAAGCAACCAAGGACAGCACTACATTTATTGCTGTAGGACTCTATAATAAGCTCAAATTCTCAAGCAATAAAGAAACTAGTCAATGTTGCATTCTTTATTTCCTTTAAAGTCATTTGGAGCTGCTTTACACAAAGCCCAATCTCATCCCCACACAAAGCGAGCGCTGGTGACCTATGGCCAGGTTCAGTCCTGTCCGCTCCCGTCTGCCCAGGCTGCTCTGGGCATGTTCCTTCTGCCACCTGCGAATACCTCTTTGCACTTGCGAAATGGCTGCTGGCAGTTGCCCAGCTTCTTTCTATGTCTATGCTCCATCAAAGCTCAATTACCCTGAAAACTTCAGTAAATGTTACCAGAATCTCTGCCACACTTCTTAGAGGACATGCAAGAAGGTTTTTTTGTTTTTGTTTTTGCGCTACTATTGTAATGCAAAACAAGTAAGAACACAGGTATTTTCATATTTTGCAGATGGGGTAAATAAAAAGGATTAATATTTCTGGGGGGTAATAGGTTAGAAGGGGAATGAAGTGCATCTTATATTGAGAGCTATTGTTTTTTTTACATACATCCCCTGCGCCAATTTCTGAAAGTACTGTATCTTTTAGGTTGTTCACCAGCCACATAATAGGTACTTTATTCATCTACAAATCATTTTCTGTTCTATGAATGTTTAAGCAGAAAAATGCTGAATGCAATACTTGTGCATTTTTATTAAAAATAAAAAAAGCAAGAGAAAGAGTAGCAAGTACAAAGCAGTAACACAGAGCAGTACAGACCCAGCAAAAAGCACAAGTATTTTTTCCAGGGGAATTCTTAAATACTCCATGACAGTAAGCAAGGAAATGGATGGTTTTTGCAGAAGCATCTGACCCAAAGAGGGATTTTGCTGACAGCCCAGCGAGCCCTCCAACACCCTCATCAGGTTGTCCCAAGGGGATGAACAGCGGCTCCCAAGGAGGCGGTGCAGCAGCCACCGCAAACACAGCGGCCCACAGCAGAAGCAGCTCTAATGACCAGGCGAGTATGAACAATATCTCAAGCTAACATACAGAAAAACATGGCATTGCCAGTTTTTGGCTGCTTACTTGCCACTGCACTAACTATGGAAAAGCTTGTTGGACTTCACTAACTGTGCAGAGCCCATTTCCGCCTCGTTAGAAGTTTAGCAAAAACTCACGTGCAGACAAAAATTAAATCTGTAAGACACTAATATTGTAAAAATTAGTGATGCAACATGAGACATTTAACTATAATTAAATATACATCGTATATGAGCCTGAATTAAACCACCTGCTCCATGACATCAGCTTATAGTAAACAAAAACTGTCATCCTAACATGAACATTGATTGCAAGTCAACAAGATTGTGCAGCAGTATGAAGAGCCTTAGAAAAATTGCCATATCCCAGAATAAGACAACAGGCCCTGAGCTAGCCATTAACTTGGGCTATTGAACACTGCAACTGTGGTTGCAGTGGGGGAGCCTCTACACTTGGAGAAGAAACCTGCCTGAGGGTTCATTACATGCTACAGCATCTCTGCACATGTATACCTGTTCCTTATCATGTGCATATTTTGCATTCACATTTTTATAATTCAGGTATCCAAATTAGGATTAATTTCTGTCCTAAATCTTCTTTTGGAAGTTCATAAATATGGGGCTTAAATTTTCCTCATTTGAAATATTTTTTCTTCTTTGAAAACAAATGTGGCCATAAGGACTACAGAGGCTAACAGTACATATTCCATAGCTGAACCATCTCCGTAAATCCCAAAGGCAGTGCTATCTGCCAGATTATAGATTAAAAACAGAACATTTTAGAATAAAGTGTTTTAACCGTGAGGGACTGAGACACTGCACTTGTGCTAAATAGGTTTTTTTAAAATCATAAGGAACTGATTCTGCTAGCCTTTAAAATACCAGTTTTAAGCTGCTACTAGTATTTAGCTTCTTAATATTCAGGCAATAAAGGCACTGGTAGCCAGCCCAGCAGTCGTTCAGCACCAAGCTCCTTCGCTGGGTCAGTGCTGGAAGCCGGAATAAAGCCCCAGTTCCAGGCCCAGAAATGCAGCCGTCTACACGCTGCTCCTCTGATGCACATCAAGCAGCAGCTGCCTGGTTGCAGGGATTCAGAGCAAGAAAATCATTTTTTAAATGGCAGGGAGTAAGAACAATGAGTAGAAATGCCTACAGAAAATGAGATCAATAACATTAACTAGAAATGGACAAAAATCAAACCATAAAACCCAGATGCTTCCTCTGCATGCTTCAGACTTGTTTTTGCTTTTGCATTACACCAAACTCTGCCCATATCAAGGGTGTTTCCAGAGGCAGCTCAAACAGTCAGCAAGGCGCTGGGGAGGAGCCTCGCATGCCACTGCAGGAGCCACATGGCCAACGGGGGACCCTAGTGGGGCCACAGCCCTGCTGCGCCCGCCAGCTCCCTTCCACTACCCCAAGGAAGCAGGACAGCTACAAGCAGCGCTGTGTGTTACAGGCCTGACACTCTGAGGGTGACAAGGGCACGTGACACTGGTCCTGCCGCGTGCCAGGGCACAGCCCAGCTCTGCGGGGCTCCCTGCAGCAGGGCAGCCAACGGGAACAGCCCCAGCCCGAGGGACAGACGTGTCCTTGTGCTGGACCCAACATCCTGCAGGCTGCAAGGAAGTGCCACAGGATTCACTCAATGGGGTTTACACTGAACTAGGTTTCCAGGGATGCTATTAAGAGACAGTGGGTCTAGAGAGTCCCAAGGCTGCTCTAATTCGGGCAGCTGCTGTTACTTACCTGGGCAAGAGGCAGCCCCCAGGGCCAGGGCAGCGCAGGGACCACGCTCTACTGCTGCCTCCATGCTCATGGTTCCTCATAACCCTTGGCCAAGGAGCAACAGTAAGAAATCCCGAAAAGAAGTGCTGCCACCTCATCCCACCCACAGAACAGCTTAGAATTACATCTATTAGCAGATAGGAGAGCTAGAGGAAGTCCAACATCTTCAGATTTCTATCCTAAAGCCATATATCAATTTAAAAGTCTAATAAAATTCATAAAGGAATCTAATTACCTATTACATGGTCAATTATAAGATTAATACAAGATGACAAAATAAAATTGTTGCCTTGTGTTTACTGGCCCATTTAAGGTTGCCAGTGGAATGCAGTGAGTTATTTTCCTTATGCAGATAGAATATACCAAAACAGCTATCAGATATGTTAGAGAAGTTTCCGATCAGAAGAACCCAGGTCATGTTAACATTTCAGATTTAAGTGGCTTGTGCTTATTTTCCCAGTTTAAGAGGAAAAACACTGAGGTTCACGAGGTTTTCCAGAAGTTAAGTGTACAGTTTAGGGCTGATTATTATGGAAAGTTCTGTTCTGACTTGAGAGCAGGTTGACCTCAGAGGCTCTAGACAGATCCTGACACTTCCTTGAAGCCAATTTTCAGGTGTGCTGAGCTACAACTACTTCCATTAGCTGCAATTGGAGCTGTGATTTCTCAGTGCCACTTAGAAAAGAATGTAATTGGTTAGATACTGAAGAACATTTAAACTTTTCCAGTTCATTAGACTTATGTAGAAGTGAGTTTTAAAGAAAGCTTGATGCAAAGGCAAGTGTAACCTTCAGTTTCAATCATTAACTTTGATTTTTCCTTATTATTTGGACCTTGTCTGTTTTTTACCTACACAGTAGAGCCACACTAATTACTCAAAACACCCAGTGACCATGTCTAGGAGCTTAACACACCTGCAAGCACTAGAAGCACACAACTGTCTGAAGTTTCCCTTGCGCCTTAGGTCATCTGGGAGCAGCAGTTTTCATGTTCAGAAAGCTCTAACAAGAATCCACACTATTTGAGATATCTTTAAATTAAACTTGCACATATTTTGCTGAGTGTGAGGCACTTTCATTTTGCTTTCAGAAACGAACCAAGGTTTTTGGAGGAAGATCCACTCAAGAGCCAATCCAGAGAGGCAGCTACAGGAGTGAAAATGAGCAGTAACCATGAGCAGACTATCACATGGATAGCGGCACGGCCACCTAAAGATGGAAAAAGTTATGTTCTAACAGTTTTTGTCACCTTCGAATGTGAAACCTGAGCTGCAATAAGCATCTCAGTTTCCAGAAGTTTAGTCTTAAAACCAAACAGCTGGCATCACTGCCTATTAGCAGTAGCCACATCATCAGTGCCTGAAGAACTGGACTAGAAGCCTCCTGCAAGCAGCTCCTGAACAGTGTTCACTGAATTTCACATGATATGGTAATAGACGTCATAAGATAACTAGATACCTTTGCCCAACCACGCTAAAAGTACATAGCTTGGAGCTATGATACTGTGTAGCTACTGCAAAGAAACATCTGGTAAAGTTTGAAGACTGGTCCTTTTGCCATCTCATGCTTTCTTCATGAAGAAAAACACCTTCCTGCTACTTGCTTATATGTCTAAGCAACTTAATTTCAAGTCTGAAATAGTTAACCCCAAAACTCAGCAGCCTTTAAGCTCTGAAGGCTCCAGTTAATCTGAATGGAAGTTTGGCAAAAAAGAGGGTATGAAAAAAAAACTTGACTGTTCCCTCACCAGGTGAGGGCAGATTCAATATAAGCAAAGACTGAACTCCACATCTGGCTTTGCAGTTACCTCTATTAAACCTAGAACCCAAATGTTTTAGGCATTGCTGGGTACATTTTAATCTACCTTTGTTTTAAAAGCTGTCTAAACTTATCTTTTCCCATGGTTTATGAGCAAATTTACCCCATTTTGTTTTAATTTAGTAGTAGTATTTGATATGATTTGACAATATAAATTTCTGTATTGCAGTTAGCTTTATCTTGGACCATAACACTTGTCACCAAAGCTCATTAACATCACTTCCTAGAAGCCATTTCCTCAGGTTGCTAAGAGCAATAACCTGAAAATTAAATCACAATCAGATATTCTAAGCAAACTATTCCAAGATAGAATGCATTAATCAAAACTACATAATTAACTAAAAATGCAATAGACCCAATTACTATAAATCCTAGGGACACAATTATTTTTAAAAGGCAGTAAAATGTGAAAGGAAAAAAGCAAATAGAGTTTTGCTATAGTTGATTTTGTATTGCCCAGAATATTAAAATCAGTATTTCCCAAACACATTGTAACCAGTTTCTTCCCATCTTCTGAAACAAAAGTGAGATATTTATGACACTAAACATGCTGGACAGACATGGAATTATACATACACACACCCCCTCCCCCCTAATTCTGGCTTTTGAGAGATAGAGGAGAGAATTAGCATGTTTGTCACGGGTACTTTTAGCAAAACAAGGCATCAAGCTGAAGCCTAGAGGTAGCTTGTAAGGACTTGAGCTCCATGCTGGCAACCCAGACCCCACAAGCTCCTACTGCAGCAGTAGCCAGTTTAACAGATTTCTCAGCCCTGTCCACATGTCAGCTTACACGACACTACGGGATGGCTGAATGTTTACTGCCCTTGTCTGGCTTCCTATTCTTGTTTCTTGTATTTAAAAGGGAGCAAAGGAAGAGCTCTATTGACAAGGCAGGCAGCAGGTTTTTCATGCAAAGTCCATGGCACTACTCAGACCTAAGTTGCCCTGCTCACATCCCAGTTTATGCTCCATACTGATATGAGTAGATGCACCAGCCAGACTGAGAGGCTTCTAGATTTTTTTTTTTTTTTTTTTTTTTTAAATATTCTACCCTGCAATCCCAAATCACTAAGGAAAACTGGTACTATTCATAGTATCATTTTTCTGGTGCTGTATCCGTAACTATCACTCCTGCAAGCAGACATCACCTCAGAAGGTACCAGGATCCGTACTGAGGTTGGTGATGGAGGCCCGCACAGATAGACATTACACAGTTGCAGCCCAGCCCAAGTGCCTTTCCTCATTCAAATCCTATGTGCACACAGCGGGCAGGAACCAAAAGCTAAAGGAAACTATACAAAGTTGAAAGCTTAGTTCATTTGTGGAGTTGGCACGATAAAATGAATTGTTTTCATCCTCTTCATTTTCAACATGTTTTAATAGTAATGAATACTAATGCAATATCACATCCTGATGGAAATTTTTTTAATGATACCAAGCACTTTAAAGGATTTTCTTTTCCTCCTCCACCAAGTATAATGGTATTTTAATTATGTAGATCTGAATGCTCAAGAACTTTAATGAGCGATCTGATAGGCTAATTGAATGAGATGCAGCCAAATGCAAGAACTTCGCTGCCCCCCACACTCTATGATTCCCGGCAAAGGTGCTGAACAGGATGCGTTGACCCATTTACACATCACCCCGTATTTCACTTTGTTGCTTTGCTTCTCTACACCAGCCCAGCCGGTGACAAAGGCGCAGAGGAAAGGGAGAAGGTATTAATTTGCAGTCACAACATCATCTTCATCACACATTAATAGTATTAAAGCAACCATTCTGTATCTTAGGGGCAAGAAGCTTTAGTAAGTGAACAAGATGGGTATGAAGAAGATGGACTTGGTTAACTCACTTTAGCAATCCCAAGCAAGCCTTTGGGGAGGGAAAACTGCAAATTCAAAAAGCAAAGTAGTCCTACCAGGATCCTTAATGCTCTTGAGAGAAAACAAACCCACGACGCTTGTATTTATACTATACTTGTAGGGTACAAATACTACTTACATAAGTAGTAAATACATAAATACTATACTGTATTTGTACAGGTCTGAGGCTTGTATAAATACTTCTTTGAATACCATTACATTTATAGTTATATAATGGAGCAATAACTTTGGAGAAACTACTATAGTTACAAGATATTAAAGCTTCTGTGACAGAAGTGGGGTCAGACAGAACTCACGCTACCTCAGGGGGCAGGTTTGCACCACAGCACACAAGAGCTCACCGAGAGGTACCCGACGGCCCTGGAGGCTGCAGTCCTGTATTTAACCATTCAACTCAGAGCGCAGACAGCCAGAGGACAAGGTCCTCTAAAGTGCTCTTGACATCAGTGCCTTGACACTGTCACTGCCACAGGTAACAACGCACGTCAATCTCGGCAGCAATTCAACAGACTCCTCTCCAGCGGGACTGCCCGTTTAAGATGCAGCTCTGCCCATCGCCTCCGAGCGTGCTGCTCCCCTTGCAGAGCAGTACGGATAAGTGACACCGAACTCACAAATAAGTGACACTGAAGTCATCATCCTTACTGTTTAGCATTCCTTATTACACGCCATTACAACAATGCTCTTTATTGAATAGCATTACTTAAATGTGAATATTCACATAGCTATGTATTTAAGTTAGCTTCTGAAGGTTCAGAGTGAAGCTACACAGCACAAACCAAAGGGCTGTTGTTTATTCAGATATATTGACTTACTCTTGTGTAAGCATCAGCTCATCTTCCAAGAAGAGCTATCAGAAATACATGCTGAAATTACTTTTAAAGTTCATTTTGACAAGATTGTTTACCCAATTTCTTCCAATGCAGCGCAAATTCTGCCTGGAAAACACACTCTCAAAACTAGAATAATTTTACCTTAACTTGGAGAACAAGCTGCACTGAGGTATGCAAGCCAAACGTGGTCCTGGTTTCAAGCTCACAAGGACTTTAAAGGGGATCTAAGCCTTTTAGAAGGGCAGATCACCCATGGGTAGCAGCGCTGGCACAGCCCAGGCAACCTCCACAACTGGCAGGATTGCACAGCTACCCAGGGCAGGCCAGTCCTATCACTTGTCAGGCTTACTGTGTCGCTAATGGGGTTATAGTGTCCTTAAGTCACAAATACAAATGATTTGAGCTCCCTAACACCTACTTCGTACCAGGCAGTCAGCTGCTCGATAGACACAGGGGTGACTATGGAGTAACTTGCTCTCGGGGAGCCTTCCTGTTCGTCCCAGGCGCCGAGGGGGCCACCCAGCAGTCAGAAATACGCAGAGCCACCATCACACCATATCCATAGGAGCACCTGCCCAACCAGCTCCAGCCAGAGCTCACTCCTTTGGGGCAGTGAGTTCTGTAGAAAACGGGCACTGTTAGTATGTTACCTAGCACCGTGCATCAACCTGCTTCTCCTGGCATCACATTTGACCTGCCTTGCTAATACATTTACACCTTTGTGTTTACATTTACAAACTATCCAGAAAGCTACCAACATTATACAAATAACTGTGCTATTAATGATTAGTTCTGCATTGGGTTCTACTGCTAAGATAACAGCAAACATGACATCACAGCTGAGGGGAGATTCAAAGAAATGATACTTTCAGATTTTCAAGCCTTAAACATCCTTATCAGGTGTCCTGAAGCACCACAGGGCAGTTCTCAAGGCCAAGGCAAGGGTCTGCAGCTGGTCAGTATGTGCTTCATGAGTGGAAACTCCTATCAACATCCAGGTGTTTATTTTTAGCTGATACATTGCTCAGTCTCCCCATTTTATATCCTTGAGCTGGACTCTGCTGCCCTAATCTCTTGCATCCAGCATCTTCAGAAGCCCCTCAGAATCCGTGAGGATACATGGCACTGAAATAAAATGCATCTAACACCTGCATCAGAAATAGAATATAATTTTTTCCTACTACTGACATAAGATGCAAATCTTGGCTCTTCAGCATTGAAGTGCTACACATTTTAACGGCAATTTCTTGATGTTACTTTCAGTAAAAATTGTGCACAGCTTTGTGCTTGTGATTTCCTGCAGGTGCACGTATATATGCACACACTTAAGCACGTATGTACATACTAATTAGGCAGCACAGGCACCTCAAGCCAGATGATGGTGGGTGTTACCACAATCATATTTCTAGGAAATTAAGCACTGGTGGTTATGCTTTGCACCTTTAAAATACTCCAGGGTTTGATTATTTTATGATAATCACAATCCCTGTCATGCCTTATTACACAAATAGTCATCTTGGAGTATTTGTAAAACTTGAGGAACACGACCTATAAAGTTTATCTAGCACAGCAGTTTTCTTCCTTGGTGATTTTGCTGTCAACATTGCATTAATCTATGTCTATTTTTGAGCAAGACACAAACAGGATATTATCATGGAGAAGAAATGAAGCAAACAAGCAAGCTCGTGTTTCCAAATACAGGACTTCAGGAGAGGACAGAAGGTCAATGAGTCAGAGTCAGCTCCAGAGCTCACCCATGACCCAAGGCTCGCAGGGGCCACCTTCGGGATCTACCCCATATTCAAGTTTTATTTATGCATAGGCCTATTTTCCAGAAGTCTAGAGGAACTACTTGCCAACTATACAGTATACTTAAAGCTAGTCTCATATGAAACAAGAGCAGTGCTTTGGCAACCTCTTTGAAGGACAGTAGAACAGGGGTAACCTAGAGGAAGGCACAAACACTGAGCAGGCACAAGCAGAAGGAGGGGTTGTTACAGCCCCACTTCGCAGGATTGCCAGACTGATTTGATTTTGACACTGTCACCTTGGGATTTTAAAAAAACCCCAAATCACTTCAAAAATTCAGGAAACAACCCCTGCCCTCCCCAAAGAGGAGGGCTTACCCTGATCCCAGAGGATGCCAAACACTTTACTGATGACAATGGGAGAAAATATTTTTGCATTTTGGATTAAAAAAAAAAGCCACATCACTACTCACACACCTGTTCAGGATGGATATATGCGAAGTCTTGAACCTAGTAACTGTGCATCCTAATATTAAAAAGCCTGATAAGATATTTTACATAGAGCTGATCTGTAATCATTTGCCACAGCAAGATCACTGCACACCAAGATTTCTCCAACTGTGATTTGGGGGGAAGGTAACCAGCCCTGGCACCGGGACATCCAGCCTGGCCCCTGCTCCCTGCTCATTAGCCAGCTCTCCCGATGGCCTCAGGGAGCACCGAGGCCTCCAGCACTCGACACCTCCCCTGCCGCACTCACGAAAGCTCCCAGCGGGCACGAGGCACAGCGCGCCAGGGTGCGGTGAGCAGGTGCTGGAACTGTCAAGGGTGTTAGTCCTGGCCACCCTTGGGTGCTTCGCAGCAAACAGCCCCCCGGGAGGATCCCTCACAAGGTGGGGGGTGCACAGCTCACCCACGGCGCTGCCTGCTGCCCTGCAGGCTCTGCCTTTCCCGTAACATCCCCAGGGCACCCCACTCGCATCCGCCTCACCACAGCACACTGGATACCACTTCTGCCTAATGAAAGCAAGGCCAGAGCTGCAGCATTATCACCCTAAGTTCCCATAAATTCTCAGCTGTACCTTGCTGCTTCATTTTCCTGCTGTGTAAAGCAGGAATCTGAACCAGCTGGTAAGTGTTTATTTCCAATTGCCCTGAGAGTTCAGAATCTCCCTCCTCAGAGTACTAGCTGGCATCTGATTTGAGAGAGCCTGCTCCTATTCCAGCCACCCCACAGAAACCCCAGCCTTTGTTGCAAGCCCTCCTTGGCCATGGTTAAGGCATGAATCACCTCAAGACATGACTAAACCTTTTCAGTGATGCACGATCAGCAAGGTGAGGAGCTGCTGGGACATTCCATATCCTACTTATTTTGAAAACCCATTAGGGCTCTTTAGCATGGGGCACTGCATTCCTCTCCCACCTCCCATTTATCCAGCATCTCTTCTGGAAAGAGTATTTTTTCTCTCCTATCCCTGCACCACAGCATCCTCAGAAGCAGCCAAGCCTCTAGTGAAGGGGCAGGTTGAGGAGGGCTGGCACAAGCTGCAGGAGTGTGAACACAGCAGCACCCTGTACAGCTCAGGGCAGATAAATGCAGTTAGGCATTTACTAAAACCTCCGTTGTATTATGATACATCCTCCAGTTCTATACAAAATCCTTAGCCACTGACATAGCGAGGGAGACAACATTAACCTGGGATTTTAGTTTCATATTTTCCCCCATTAATATCTAGTAGTTCTCATGACCTAGAATTTGCAAAAATATTCATTCAAAAATGATTCAAAAAAACTGACAGATATTTTTAGTGTAAAATTAAAAACTGAGGGTTTTTTTAAAGGTTGATTTCTAGCTGATTGCTGTCATAAAATAAACTGCAGCTTAAGAAAGGCAATCTAAGTCTGCCAGGTTTATCTTGCTGCTTCTATAATAAAAGAGGAAGAAAGGCCAGATCTAAGTACTTGGCAGTATGCTGTGCAAATCCCCAGGTTAAGTGCAGCCATTTCATGCATTCAGTCTTTCCACAAACTTGGAATCCACTACCCAACCTCAGCCAAAGCCGCTTCATGAGCAGAAAGCTCAGACTTCCATCTCAAGTGTTAAAAAGCACAGACAACATAATGGATACAGGAGACACAGGCAGGTTGGGGAGTCCCATGAAGACCCCACATCACCAGCTCTGGCTCGTCCTCTGGCGAGCTGCACCTGGCAGCACATTGGGACACACTTGGTTTGGAGACAGATCCAAGCTGCTTGGATACAAGAAATTCACTAGGCTGCAAGAGAACCAAAACTAGCCTGGTACAAATGAGAAGATGCAGAACACAACTGGAACTACTGTGGGAAACACAAGAAGCCAGAAAGAAGCAGAATTTTTCCAAGGGTGAAGGAGAAGATGCAAATTTGGAGGTATTCATTAGTTCTGCTGCTCTTTGGGTCTTTGCACCCATCTGAGCCTTCACAAATCACTTCTGGATTTGCATGCGCTTGTTGAGAGCTTTGACTGCTGCCAACTCCGTTTCAGAACCATCCTGTGCGATTTTCCAATGGAAAGAGTGCCAAACAACCTGCACTCAAGAGGCTGCTGACAGCCTGGAAATCAATATCAGCACAGTGAGCTATCTTCCCTTCCTAAGAACTCTGCAGCATTTATTGCTCCTTTTTGTGGGTTTAGGTCTGAAACTTGAAGTTGATCTTCAACCAGCATAAATCATTACTTGCACTAACACTAGGAAAAATCTTAATGCCCAGAAGAGCCGAGAGATTCTCTCTCAATTTCCGTGCAGCTCCATTTCATGACAGAAACTTGAACCAAAGGCAATGGACCTTTCTCTCAAATCTTCCATCAGATGCAATATTGCTGCTCCCACTCCACTTAGCGAGGCACTGTAAGGTAACTTTACAAACAGAGGTTTACAACAACTCTCTCTCCAATATATGCACCATCACTCATGAAAAGTCTCAAACTGCAACATGAATCCACACGTTTCTATTCATTTTGTAACAGGCCATCCTACAGATCAAGCACTGCTACTGCCATAGGCAAAAGCTTACAGAAATAATCTCCAAAAAGGGATACACATGAAGAACATGAAGGTTAGGGCTTTTAATAATTCACAAAGCTAAGTTGAAACTGTTAAGCCTAACACAACTCAGCCTTCCAAAACCCCGGGTTTTCCTTCCTCTGCTTTAAGTTGCCAACAACTTGTCAGCATAACTATTTTAAAGTGCCCTTTACCACCAATTTCCACACAGTATCAAGCCAAAATTGCCCCGAAACATCCATTTTGTGGTTCACCACCAGAGGAAAGGGGTGCTGTCCACAGGCACATTCCAACACCAACAGCTAAGCCTTCAAAGAGCAGTCTCACTTCAAACTCTGCTCTTGCATTGCATACAGGGTACCCATCTAGGTAGCTCGCCTGGGCATAGGCACTTATCACCACCCACGCAACATGGGCATCCACTGGCCTGCTTGGGAGTCCACAACTGCAAGTATTAGATCAGCAGCTCCTTGGAAGGACTCATAAACTGCCTCTAACTTTAGCTGTGCAGGTGCTGAGGAAGTCAACCGAGACACACAGCTGGTCACTCCTGAACAGCTGCTTGCTTCTGCTTAAATTCTACAAGCCTAATTCTATCCAGAAGCCTGTGGGTCACCAGGTCTACAAGCAGCTCACAGTTACTGTGATTACACGTGCCACCTCCCTAGTCAGCAGCCTAGAGGAGCGTTAGGCTCCAGCAACCCATCCCTATTTCCTTCTCAACTACCATCTCCTAAATCATAAATTACCTCCTGCCTTCATAGCATTCTAGAGAAGAATGCACTGTTTATAGCTATATATTACCTCCAGCTCCCTTGTGAAAATGCTTAGAGGATGAACTTCTTCCTGCACATTTAAGACATCAAATTCTGCTTCTACTTCACCTCTACTCTCTTGATAATTCTGTCCAAAATACACTTCAGACGCTGCTCCCTCCCACTTGTAACAAAATCCAATAACATTCTGGTTATTGTATCCTAACTTAAGCAGCTATAGAGATACCAGTGCTTTTACAATAGACCACAGACACTGTCTGCTGCAGGCTCAGCGCTCCGAGAACATTTTTAAGTGGCCTCATAAAGGATAATAGGTTTTGCGGAGACTTGCGGCACATTTTCTGCATGTCCCAGTTCCTCACGGTTCCTTCAGGATCCGGTTTCAACTCGCCACTTGTTTGCATGGTAAGGCAGTGACAAGCAAGCTGCTTTATTTGTCTGTTTTGAGTTTATTTCTCTGACGCCAGCTCCGTGTGACACATAATGCCAGGACTGTTTCAGCTTCTGCTGCTGCCCTACCATTTTCCTAGGCAATGTTTGAATCAATTACTGCAGTCAATAACCGTTTTTGGACTGTTTCATTTTTGCATATAACACACTATCCAGTCTCTTAACACATCATTTAAGCTCCTTGTGAACTGACAAATTCAAGAATTCTCATTTTCCTCTTTTGATCCTCTTTAGAAAGGCAGACACATTCTGCAGTTACCAGAAAGGTAATTTTGTCGACTTTCCACAGCCTCAGCAAGTGTTTTGTCTGCTGATTTAATACCAGCCATTAAGCTACACAGCAAGTTATAGGTTTTAGCCCTCATTACACTCAGTAAAAGTGCCACCTTTTTCTCATCACTGCCATTATTAGTTATAACACATTTTTCCCAGCTCCTGGCATGGGCAAGCTCTCTCCAGAGCCATCAAGCTCACCCCTTCCCTGGGCTTTGTGCACCCTGTGCCCCAGCCGCACTGCAAGCTGCCCACTCACCGCGATCCCGCTCTCCTCCTGCGCTCTTGGATTAGGATCACTCTGTCTTTGGTCTCTCCATCTCGCATTAAGAAGGAACCATGGGGACAAATGGATTCCAAAAATCAGCTTTTCATCTTTCTGGACAATGCAGAATGACTACACAGAGACACTAAAAATTTGCTGGCTTTATCAAGGAAATAAAATTACTAGAAATCTCTAAGTTACTTCAAGGGGTGCTAAAAAGACTAGCTTGACTCGGCTGAAAAGAAACAAAGATCATTTTATAATTGCAAATTGAGTTTCTTTCAGTATCTGTAATTACCCTGACAAACACAGGATCGTATTTAAAAGCACTGTATCTGAGACCAACCTTGTATCCTGAAAAACTGATAGCTTTCCTTTAGTAAGAACTTACTTGAAAAGCGAGAACTCAAGCTTTGTATTCTCAAGATTTATCAGCAATGGAAAAACTTGCAGAGAAAGGTCTAGCCTTTTTGACCTGTTTTAATTATACAGATGAACTTGGCAGGAGGCCAGAGAAGGTGCTTGCCACTGTTTATCAATAAAGAAACTACCAAGAAAAAAAATTCTACTTATGAAAGTCTCTTCAACCATGCAAGTCACCCATAATCTTTCCTCAGACTGTCCAAAAAAATTATTAGAAAGTTTGATGAAACATGGAGAACTCATTTAGATTTAATGACTCATTTCCTCCAACCCCTAAAATAAAATTTAAACAAAGTTCTATGGTCAAAATAGACACAGAGCTTAAAACTAGGATTTTTATGTCAAAAAGGCATAATTAACACACTGAAGAACACTGCCTTCAGAGAATCCTAGCACTCGCTCTCCTTTAAAAAAAAAAAAATCAAGATAGAGAAACTCTTAGGAAACTAAAACACTAATTCAGCACTTGAAAAGCATCACTTTTGATAGAATTAGACAAATTGCAATACTCAAAAAAATGTAGTTACATGTCTCAAAGGTCCTCCAATTTTAAAGAGTGTTACTCCTAGAAAATACATGCAATTTTTGAATAGTGGTAATATTGGATTTATTTCTAAAACTTGAGATTTGCTGAGTGAGCAAAACAACTGCTCCAAGTAATAGCCTGCACCCTCGGGGCTACTTAAGATAGGTCAAGGAAGGCAAAAAATGAGTTTAGAGTCATGATATGCAACTCAATTACAGGAGGCTTAGGCTTGTAAAAATGTATCTAGGAAGAAATTCGGGTGAAAGGCTAAATGGATGAAGTTGCCAAAAGAATTATTAATTCCTTTCTGAGACCAAGAGATAAAGTCTCAGAAGCATGGAAAGCATTAGCCAGGGATTTGCAAATATGATGCAATGAGCTACTCAAGTGAAATGCAAGTTAGGAAGAGGGAAATTGAGATTAGGCAATAGCTTATATGAGATAACAGAAATGAAAGGTTTCCTTGATGGTCTGGGAAAGGAGCATCAGAGGACAGGGAAAAGCAAAGGCTAGGGAGTACCATGACAAAATGGGTTAGAAATACAGAGAAAACAGTTACGTTAAATTGCACGTAACAGCTCCCACAACACAACTTGTGTATGAGGAGAATAGGAAGAAACTGAAATAACACACAGAGTGAACCCCTTTCCAACAAGGGCACCTACCCCATCACACCAGGTCCCCAGGGTGCCGGGCAGCAGGAGGTCAGCCCTGGCACTTAGCGTGAACAGACAGGAAGCCCAGGACTACCCCGGCCGGTGCTTACAGCTCCTCGCGACACTGCGGGTTTCTCCTCAGCTCTGGAGAGACAAAGTTTCCCGAAGTCGCTTCCTCCCACCCCCACATCCCTTTTTACCATTATGACAGAACCAAACTGATATTTTCAAGCAGACTATACGTGAACAAGCCTAGAGAAAGTCAGAGGGAATCTGTTCAAGGAGTAAACCACAAGAAATGAGGCCAGCCTGCGCGCTGACATCTCCCATTCTTCACATTAGAGCATGGGCCCATGTCACACTGGCACTGCTTCCCAGTAGAGCAACTAAACCACTTACCAAATAATCAAATGTGCCAGGGCTACATGTTGACTATCTCAGTTGAGTTTTCTCCATTCATATATGCAGAAAGTTTCATGCTGATAGGAATTTTCTTCTCATAAGTCATTCTACAACCTGACTTACAGGTATTCACCCCAAAACTAATGTGTACAGGTTCCCTAGGAAAAAAACCCTACTAACTAGCAATTAACCAAGTAGGAAGCAGGAAGACAACCACACCAAGGGATGCAGTGCACCTGGCAGCTACAGACAAACCCAACACACAGCATATGCTGGAAGGAACATTTATTGCTCCCAGACAACTGCAAATACTTTCAGATAATAAAAACCTCAAAAAAAGGGGGGGAGGGAGAGAGGGTAATATTTCTGTTGACTAAAATAAGACAGACTATTCCACCCCATTGAGAGGACGGCATTAGGTTATTTGCAGCAATCAAAAGCCTGTTAAGCAGTTTAGCATGCAGCAAGACCTGCACTTGTCTGCTGAGACCTGTGGAGATCTTAATACTCTGTCGCCATCAGCTCCTGCCACGGTTGACCCTCCACCCACAGCATTACCACAAAGCTCTTCAGCTCCAAATATTTGGGCTATTTTGTGTCATTTGCTGATCATGCTTCTAGGCCAACATGGTTAGCCATATGGGCAAACAATAATTGTGTTATTTCTAAGGCACTGAGGTAAACCTGAAGACAGAAAAATGACTTTGGGTTATTTTAAAACTAATCCTCCAAATCCTAGAACTGTGCATTTAGGACACATCTGTAATACTCAGGGTAGGAGGCAGAAGCTTCCATAAAGCAAAAAGCAGAAAAGTAAAAAGGGTTTACTGGATTAACATAAAAGTTAGTATTTTAATCTCCAAGCAATAAAATAGGATGAAATCCTCTTCCTGATATTTCAGTCCATTTTGTCTACTTTTTTTGCCCCAATGAAAAAATAGTTAAAATACCAGACCCTGAGATCAAGAAGAGAGGCAATTGCTAAACATTATGACATACATGAAATGCCTGACTTGGTCTTACCTCCCTCCTGACAGGACTGTGGTGAGACCCACTTCCCTTATGCCAAAGGCCCATTAAGAAATGGAAGGGAAGCAGTACAGAGACAGCATGGTTGTTCACTGTTTCTCTGGATAAGCTCTTAGAGAGTCAGTTTAAAAGAGTTAGAGCCCGGATGCATAAACCTCAGCAGAACCCTTTATCCACTAGCACAATCCCTGTTTACACAAGGGACCCCAGCTTTGCAGGATACGGGATTGCTCCCAAGGCTTCAGGCCCGCAGAACCAGACCACACGCTACAAAACACAGAGAACGGGGATGCTCCCAGGTACTGCCTGGGCAAGAGGACAACAGCAGCACTTGGCTGGGGTGCAGGCCATCGGACGGCTTTAGTTCTAGCAGACATAATACACAGACAAGAGCTATGTTAAAGAAAACAGTGTGCACAAATGGGAGCAAGCTGGAGATGACTTGGGCTTCATCTCAGTACCCAGCCTGCAATTTACCCTCTGAAGCAACACCCTATGACGAGAAGCCCCAACAGGCCTCTGCTTCAGCCCCATATATTTTGGCTACAGATGTGCCAAGCACAAGTACTAAAACCATTGGTGTGGGCTGCCAGCTCTCCTACGCAATTCTAGTGCCTTACATTTAAAGCAGCTCTGGTTTTGAAGGTATAGCAGAATCCTGCTTCAAAACTGATGACTCCCAGAGCTGTGAGCAGTGGGGAGAGTGAAGCTATCCAGACCTCTTAGACACCAACAGTGGCAGCCACAAGAGAACAGTGTCCGTATACATCGCAAGGGGAACACATAAAAAAAAAAAATGCACAGAGATGGACCAGAAAACACCTCACCCCTGGGCATGGGCTCAGTAGAAGTGTTTTGAACATCACTGCCAGGAAGGACAGTGACACAGCAATGCACTTGTCTCCCGTACTGGGAGCATTCCCTTCTCCCTGGAGCTTAGGGAGCCGCATAAGGAGGAGTACTCCAGGATACAAAGGTAAAACCTGTGATATTATTAGCACACCAAGACCACAAAATACACAAATAACTATGCACAAAAGGGCTGCAAAAACCCTGATCACAAGTCACACATCAAACATGCAGAGGACCTACAGTCCCCATCTACTTCCAGAGGAAAACAGACACATAAAAGCCAGTCACACTGTAACACATCCCTCCTTCATCAAACTTCCCCAAACTTACCTATAGCAGTGACAAAAAGAGGAAGAAAAGAACCACTATCATCCACAAAGATGCTACTAGGCACAGTTTAAGACAGGAAGCCTCACATACCTCCTGCAGGCTGTCCACAGGGACAGTGCTCCCAAGGCTAGAGAAATTCTCAACAGTCAATAAATCCTCATGAAATGAAAGCTGAAAACTGCAGATCTTCCACCCCGCTGCAGCTGGCATTAGCCCCCCAGGCACACAGGAAGAACCAACAGAAAGCCAGAATCACACAGACTGCCTAGCCAAGGAGGCAGGAACACATTGCAATGCCCTAGAGCTCCCCTACACCAAGGCAGGCAAACAAGGACTGAGGCACCGGTGCTGCTCGTCCCTAAAGAGACCCAGGTGCTGCTCATCCCTAACAAGACACACGTGCTGCTCATTCCCTGACAAGACCCAGGTGCTGCTCATTCCCTCGCAAGGCACCACAGTCCCAGCTAACCTGCAGCAGGGAGGTGCTGACCTTCACTGCAGGCCATTTAACAGGCCTGGGTGGACTTGTCTACCATCTACTTCAAGAGCATCTGTGAAGCCTGAGCTCCTACAGCATCCTGAGCAAGGAGTTCTA
>JAUBNY010000310.1:4891-23408 GCA_032275445.1 Crypturellus soui | reverse complement strand
GTGCTTCTTTGAATAAACACAGCATAGCTCACATTGCTTGCTGATTAGAAGAAACCACTCTGACACAGAAGAATAATAAAATTCTAGTGTTTTAACAATAACTAAAAGAATTAATGAATAACAATAATTAAAAAGGAAAACAGTTCACAAGTACAATTAATGTAGAGAGAAATGTACACTGGAGAGATACTTTTTCCCCAGCAGAAAGTTTTTTTAATGTTATACTTACTCCACGGCATGGACTTCCGTGCTGCTCAGCCCTGGACAACCTGTGCCCAGGTGGAAAAACCTCTGTGGCCCATGCGTATGCAGAGCAGCACCAGCTGGGAAAACTCCAGTGTGCAGATCCTGCTCTTTTTCTTACGTGGCAGAGCCAAGACTAAAGAAATTGTGAATTTTATTTGTTCCCGAACAGCAGCCTTTAGCATTCTTGCCAGCAATGCCTATGCAAGCAGGCCCAAATCAACAAGAAAGCGTACGGATCAGCACGGATTCAGCCTCCAGCCGACCTGCATTTGTCAGGCAGGTGCTGATATTTCCCTGTCTCTTTGCACAGGCTGTCTCCATAGAAATTCAAACAAGGGTAAAGCAGAGAGGTCATGGCTGGACAGCTTGTGTAAATGAGCCCAAAATAGCCAGACTACAGCTAGAAGAGGGAAGAAGCTTATTTAGGTGATACAAGCGCAGTGAGACTGCTCTTAGATATATGTACCATGCAAAAGGCGGGTGCCACGGAGGGGAAGTGGCAGGTGTATGTGAAGAGCGAGGAAGGGCTGCTCCAAGCTGGTGGACATCCTCACCCCACCATCGCCCAGAGCAGCAAAGAGCAGTGAGACGACAGCCGCGGTCCTCGGGGAGAACCACCGCTCCTGCGGGCACCGGCTTGCGTGCCGGCGAGCCACAGCTGTTAACACCTCTCCCAAGGCACAAGTGGGAATCGAGGTGGGCAGTACAACACACATACTCTCTTCTTTCTGCCATTAGCTCCATCCTGTGACACTTCCCTGAGCCATTTCCAAAATCTGTCTGCTCCTACAAGAAGATCCCCTGCTCTTCCAGCCAGAGGAGAGCTGGGAGCTGGAGCTGGGATGGGTCTCCCCTCTCCCTCTTCAGTAAATCAAGTTTTTGGGCAGAGCCAATGGCCCTTCCTACACGCAGACTAAGGACATTCCTACCCTACATTCAACATTACACATTATCTTCTATGTAATATTCCATACCGACTACTTAAGAAATTAGAAAAGGACATGCACAGAGCTCATGCTGTTATCTCCCACATTTGTTCAAGAACCTTATCACACTATTTATGAGTTTAATCCTGAGGTTTGCCACCAAGCCTGCTGAAAGAATGACTTGCTGAGCACTATTTCTATAGCACTAATCTAGACAGTGTTTGAAGCGTGATTACAGTGTGTACCTAAGTTGTCAATAAGTACTAAATCAGCCTGTCAGCATTTTAAACATATGACATTGTGTTCAGGTCTATGTCTCCTTCCAGAATACCTGATCAAGGAGAATAAACCAATTCCTCTTGCCCGAATTCTGTGAGAATGCTGGAAAACTATGAGGCGCTCAGCAAAGAGCAACGTCCTCCTGATGGTAGCAGCCTTGTGTTGACACAGCCACCGATTAACTCACCTCCTGTAGGATGTAGTAGGAAGCAAAAAATGGAGCTAAAAACTGCATTTCTAGGAAGATTCAAATGCCAGCGCATGAATATTAGCAGTGCTTCTGCCCATGGGGATTTTATAGAGTGGTTTTGAAGCAATCTGTGCATCAGTAAATGCCACATTTTTCAAAGAGCACAGGAAGTCTGCAAAGCTTTTTGTGCAAAAAGCAAGGTTAAAACTCATTAGAGCTCACATCAGGCATTTGATGGGCTTTACAAGCTGCCTTACTGTCTTGAAGTGAAAAATAACTGCTGGAAATTGGTTTATATTTTTAAGTGTCCTGGATTTTCCTTCTAGCTAGAAAACAAAATCGCCCCATGGCAGACACGTGGTCCCCTGGTAGTTCTCCTCCTATTGTTTCAAAAGTATAGTTTGGACAGGGGTTATAAAGATTGCCATTAAACTCCGCTCTCCAGGCTACAATGGAGTGCAAAGAAGAAAGTTAAAACAGGCAGCGCTTGGGCCTTATTTGCCTCCACGCTGGAGGAGATGAGAAGGAAGGAAGATTTAGGCCTTACCCTGCTCAACACAGAGCTTGTGCTGGGACCAGTACAAGCCAGCCGATATCGGTCACACGGAGCAGATCTGTGAGGTGAAGCCTGTCCCTCGCTCTCCTTGACACAGCTGAGGGTCTCCTCGGGACAGCTTTGGGCTTGACAGGGATGCAGGAAGGGGGGACTTTTCATTGCTGCAACCCTCCCTCCCAGGGCTGCAGAGCCCGGGCCGGCTGATGCTCCAGGCACGTGTGTATGCTCCCGACTTCTTGTAAGGGGTGAGGGGACTGGAGGGAAAATCTAGTTATACCAAGCTAAAACATTTGTCAATAGGTGGAGGATTCCTTCTTCTTTTTAAAAGAAATATAAAAAATAAATTAATAAAAAGGGAGAATAAACAAGAAAGTGCATACTAAATGAGTAAACCTTGAGCAGCAGTTTATGAATACTAAACAAGTCTAGTGTAAAAACTTGTCTTCAAAATACTAAAAAATTCTGATGTAGTATTTTTAAGGTCTTGGATTACTGCTTGTTAAGCCAATTTTACCAACTGATTTGCAAATTGTTTCACAGAGGAGTAAGGAAGCATCCTAGCTGGTCACGCAGCCGCAGCACAGAACGGGCTGGAAGCTTCCCCACCGACGGCTTGACGAGATCGGCGTAGCCGAACGGGGGAGTCTGGAGGGCTGAGGTTTATGTGCCATAAAATAGAACTGCACTGGAGGAAATGCTGCTTTTTGCAGGTGTATCAGTTTGGCTTGCTGCCAGAATAAGGCAAGATGGGTAGAATTGAAAGAAAAGAGGAGCCAGCTAAAAGGGAAATAAATTAAGGTGGAGTTTTGTTCCTTGCTATTTTAAAATGTGACTCAATACTCTTTAGCAGGGAAAGTTTTTTGTACTAGAGCTACAGATAAACTTATAACTGAAACCATAAAATAAATAGGCTACATACTGAACTCACTGATGCTGTTGCCACAGGAAGAAAAAGGGCAATATATGCTTGCTTACCTAAGTATGCTATTGCTATAAAAGATATACTGCAAAATAGGTGTGCGAGTGTGGGGGGCGGGAATCCCCAAAACAAAGCTGGGGCTTCCCAGCCCAGCGCGGGGTGGTTCTTTTTATTTTGATTCTGAATTCAAATAATTTGTTCAGCTGGTGAAGGATGTAACCGGATTGGGACACACTGCCACATGATAACCCTATCCCCCACTGATCACTACCAAATAAATAAGGGCAGTCAATCAGACCTGTGCTTATTTATGTAATTAATGCAAAACTCACAGGATTAGCAACACATTTTGGTAAATTTTATGATAGGATAGTCAGGATAGAAGTACATAGGATAGAAGTAGACAGGTTAGAAGCAAAAACCTCTGTGAATGTTTGATGATTAGGGTAGTTTTGGAGAAAATCTACAGTTACAGAATCCTTTTAGCATTTCCCCTCATGCTGGTTGCTTAATGAATCAGGTTAAAGCCAGCAAAAATGGCTTTAGACCACTGATTCGTTAACCAGATGGTCCCAAACGAAGTTCTCCTCTGCGGGAGCTGCAGAGCAGCGTGGCCAGGCCTGAGCACAGTGCTCATGGACGTGGTGTACCACAAAGGCTGCGTTTCTCACACCCCCACGCTGCCTAAACTCTTCTTACCTGACTTTCTCCTAGTAATCCCTTATTTAATTGCCCTTTCTGTTACACAGAAGCCATAGATAAGCTCACAAATAAAGAAAAGTTTTGGACTGCATAAAATATTCTGAGATTAAAGTCTGTGACCTAAAATTTCCAGTATACACAGGCCCAGATTAATTTTTTTTTTTAATTTTATAAGCTGTCAAGAGAACTGCAAAAGCAGAACATACAGAATAATGTTTGAGAGAAGAGGAAGAAGAAGAAAAAAAAGAAAAAAAAAGAAAACAAGAAAAGCCAAAACATTAATAAAACATTTCCAGCTCTACTTTGTAATTTCTAGTATTTTTATCTGATTTAGCAGATGAAAAGTTCCTTGAATTTTAATTTGGAAGTCTGACTGTAATCTGTGCTGCATTCACTGATGACAGCACACAAACATTTTTGGTACAGTTTACTTTACATTGTAGTTTGTATAAATCCATGCAAAACTAAATCTGTTTCAAGGGAACTCTGGATGTGATCTAAATAATTGAGCAATAGAATCTTGTTAAATATTTAGAAAATACATACTGGCATTTTGATATTTTGCAGTAGTGTCCCATCAAAATTTATGGTAAGAAAGATTCTATTAAGCTTCAGAGACACTAAGCACTAAATAATCCCCGGAGGAAAAGAGAGGAGGGATTTTAAGCATCTTGCTGCATCTAGGATCCTTCCAGAATTCACATAAACAACACTACAGTGCAAGATGCATTCAAAGCACTTGACACTATGGTTGGGTGCAATGAAAAGCATTTTATCTTAAATTATGTTAACTTACACATCTATTCAGACTTCCTGAGTCTGTGGAAGCGATGCAGCAGCAAATATATAGCAGCCACTGTTATTCAGTCTGAATTTTGCCATTGCTTTTTCCATCCCAATTTGAATGGAAATGAAGAGCTGTAAGACTCAGATGCATCCAATAAAACATCAGGCATTGCCTAACCCGAAGCAGGTCCTGTACTGCATGAATATGTGAGAAAAAACAAGCAAACAGAGTAGGGGAGCTGAAGAAAGAGGAAACTATTCCCGAAATGGGAGTTCGGTCCTGTGTCGTAGAGAAGAAAGGAAATCTTGGAAGATGCAGCTAATACCCAGGCGAGCACAGCCACCATCTAGATGGCTTTTGGATCACACCTCTAATGTTTTCAGAGTCAGAATGGAAAAGCCAGGCACAAACTTTTCAATAAGGGGCACTGAGCTCTTTTGAGCTCAGTTGGCTCTAGAAACATGGGTGAAAAATCTGCCAACTCTTCTCTGGTTCAGAAGGATCAGTACAGAGGTACCTAGTATGGCACCGTCTCACAACCCTGCACAAATGCTGCTGCATTTAGCACAGCATCACGCAAGCACCACAGAAATGTTATACTTAATCACCTGACGTACTCTGCTGGGAGCTCTCTGAGTCCTCGGTAAAGATGACGGGCTCAAACAGATGCAACTCAAAAAATAATTTTTCCCCCTTTTATCTTGCATTCATAATAAAATAACATAAAAGAGAAGTAAAATAACTTGAGGATCATAGCAGTCTATTATGCCCCATTCTAGAGAGGTGAGTGTCTGTTGCATGAACCACCATTACTGTCACTGGGCACATCAAAACTGGGACACTTCTGGCCTGTGTAGATAAATCTAGCGCTTCTCAGCACTCTCTGGACTTGCATTAGACACAGGGAAACTGTCAGACACCTAAAAAGAGCTTTGCAGGAGGAAGGCATATTATCACCACCACCAAAAATCTACTAAAAAGTAATCAGATGGACAGGGTTCCCAACACAACCAAGAATGTTGAAATCACTTCTTAAAACTTTATGTTCGCAGATTCCTTTCTGTTTGGCTAGCAGGACCACTGGCTCATTTTTTAAATTATTTCTGCAATTCATTTGCCAGCAAATATCATGTGAGAGATGCTGCTTCAAGATGACAAGTGCCTCAAGATGCCAGAAGATGCATTTTGCAACTCTGCTGAGCGGGATCAAACAAGAGGTTGCCAAGTCGTATTAAACAGGTTTGGGAGGGTCACTCTTGGACTTTCCAGTTCTGACATTTGGTCTCTAATTGCTCAATATTTTTCTCCTCGTGTGCACTCTGCTACCATTGTACCTTTAGGAAACGTGTCTTTTTGTGACTGCAGCTACTTTACTTCATTATTTCTCATTTTACAGCTGTTCCAGGCAAGCTGCCTGGACCAGTTATCTCACTGCACCTAGGTCCGCCCAGCGAGACCCCAAGCGTCACGGGGTTATTCATAATTTTGTAAAACAGGGTCAATTCAATGACAGAATTAGAGGGATGATTTAGATTCCCCCACTTTTACAGACTTTCCCCGCTGCGCATTTCATGTCTATTTTGTACATCTTGACTCCTAGGTCATTCTCAAGCATCCTGAATCACCATGCTTTAAAGTAGCTCAGAGAAATAAAAGCAAATTTAATATGAAACACTAAGAACGTAAAGCAGATGAAGCATTATCATGCATAAACCACACGACAGTGCTTGTGTTCCCAAATGAGTGACAGTGGCAGCATTTCCAGCGCTCCAGTGTCACTTGTTTCATGGTGATGCATCCGTGCCCCCGAACCGGAGCTCTGGGGCTCCAGCATCTGCGGCAGCCGGAGAGCTGACAGCTCCTTTCACGAAGGGCTCAAAATTAAATTCAAGAAAACACGTCTTGAGCAGGAGGTGCACAGAAGGAATGAGGGCTGCATGCAGCAGCCTTGTGTACACACATTAGGACAGTCGGCTGCTCAAACGCACGCAGATACGCTCTCCACCACCAAGAGTGATGCTCCTGCAGATGTTGCCATGAGCGGGCTGCTCGTTCGCATAACCTTGAAATTCGTTTTCAGAGAATGTTAATCAATTATAACTCAATCATGAAACTGCTGGAGGAACATAAAAACACAAACAACAGAAGCTCAGGGGCTTTTTTTCCCTTCCACTTCAGCACATGTGCTGAAGGGGTTTTTGTTCTATTTTCTCATCCCTAAGCAAATATCTACAAGATTTGAGGATTTATTTGGTGGTGGCATAAGAATGACACAGAATCCCTTTCAATAATTTGTGAGTGATTCTGCAGAATTTACTGAGTTATACAATTTAGAAGGCACCACAGGACAGTCAGCAGAGCAGGGCTCGTGTAACCTGGGCTCCTCGGCAGGCAGCGGTCAGGGTACTCACCTCGTGTGCTACTGCTGTATGGAGATCAGGTGAAACAACCCACCCAAAAATGTTTTAGCATTTACTCTGATATCTTCAGCAAAAAAAGAAAAATATAATAACAATAATAATAATTCAAAATCTTGCCTTTCTGCTGAAGGCAATGTAAAAATATTGAAACTATTCTGATTGCATTTTTGCTCTCTTTTTCTTATTTAGTACATCAAAAATAATTGAAGGGCAAATGTAAAGATAATATTTTAGTTTTTATAAAGTTTGATTAGATTTAAATCTAACTCTTCATCTCTTTCAAAGTTGCTGAACCATTTTATTCATTAAGAAACAGTCTGAACACTTTTGAAGGGATTTGAAGATTTAATTTTTCCTTCTGACTCAAAAAATATGGAAGTGGAACACAGCTGCATGTTAGGAAGTAATCATCATTTCCTGAAAAAATTACCTTTTTATTGAACTTTGTTCTTGCTGTTTTTCTTAGGAGCTTTTTATGCTAAGATTTGACCAGCTGAAAACATCGATTGTGATAATATTTACAGCTGGTCATCACATCGGCCTCAACCCTGGCAGTTAAATTCAGATTTTAGCAAGAAGCTACTTTAATGTAATTTTGGCACCCCTAGCTTAATACTGCCTAGGAAGCTTTATAATGCTCCACAAGTGCCTAGTGGGTGGCAGGAAATTTATGTTCATTAATGTTCTGCCTGATGCACTCATAATGCTCTTCTTAGAAACATGAAAAGGATGAAAATAACTTATTATCAAAGATAATGTGACACGTGTACAAAACTCAGGAAAGGCGGTAATATTATCTGAACAGAAAATAAATAGATTTTAATTATTTAAAGGTATCAGTTTTCTGAGGAAACATAGGGCATGCTCATTCTTCCTCCCATGCAAAACTAAATTCAAACACTAGATTTCAACTAAAACGCTTTAAAACATTTTTAAAGGAATTTTGAAAAAAAACAGTCTGGTCACATGCAATTTTGCTACTGAGCAGCTGCTGCAAAAGGCATCCTTGTCACCCCAGGGTTACCAGTTACTAGTGAGCCTACAAAATAATCAGAGCCTCCCATCAGCATGGCTTGATGGACTGAGAAATGCAGGAAATTTGTGGAACCAGATTATTAATAATACAGTCCTCTCATTATTACTCCGATGTGCTCCTCCCTCTATCCGAAAACATTTTTGACTTTCAAAATATACTTGGTTGAGATCATGCTTTGCCTGCTCTAGTCAATAACATTTCTTAAATTTAATCAAGCTGAATACACCTAGAAGAGCCTGCAGAGCCTCCGTGCTCGCCCGGTTCCTTCTCCCTGTGAGCAGTAAGCCCTGGCACACTACACAGTGACTTGCTTGTACTTGCAGGAACCTCACGCTTCCCATCCTACTTGTCAAATGCCTTGGTGCCCTGAAATAAGTGTATTGCCAAAATACTGGAAATGTACCACCGGCTGGACGAACAGCATTGAATTAAGAGGAAAACACAAACCCAAAGGCCAGCACCCTTGCGAGGGAAGGGCCATCCCAGCACAGCCCCAGCAGCAGCCCTGGGGCTGGGTCGGCCTCGGGCACTAGTCTGGACTGAGGCTCCCTCGGGTCTCCCCAAGGGGCACACGGGGCACACGGTGTTCCTGGTGCCTCGTGGCCGTGACGAGGGCAGGCGGAACCGTGCCGAGCTGCAGCCCGGTGCTCCCCACATCGCGCACCCCACACAGCCCCGTCCCTCGCCCCGACACCGAGCGAGCGAGAGCAGCACCGGGGTGAGCGCCCGACCGACACGCGGAGGAACCCAACCCCAAACGCGGCTCAGTTCAGCACCACTGCCCAGAACACGGCGGTCATTGCAGCGTGTTGCCTCTCCAGCCAAACGCTACAGGTAAGTTGTTCACAGCCAAGGAAGACAACTGCACACAACTTGCCCCCAAAGCTCTCAGCACGGAGATTTTTCCCTTCTGTACTGTTTAAATATAGATGAGTGGCTTTTCAAAAATGGTAGAATTATTCAGTTCTCTGTTATTGATAAAATACTCACAAAGGCCGCAGATGCAGCACTTTATAAGATGATAAATATTCCCAACGGGAAAATCCATTGACAAAAAACTACTCTGACCTTTTATCCAGTGCAAAATGACTTCCCAGGCAGTAACAGCCCCATTTGTTTTTTTTTTTTTTTTGTGGCCTTCTATGAACTTCAAGGATACCTTTTATTAGTCTTTGCAGGAAAGAAAAAACACCTCAGCAACATTACTAGGAAAAATCAGCTAGAGACTTGGGATAATTCCGTTAGCAGAAGAGAACGCAAAGCTCTTTGCACAGGCAGCCACTGCAACAGGGACGTCCTTCGCGGGGCTGCTTCACTATCAACTGCCCCAGTGATGCTGCTGCTGCATTCCCGGCTGCAGAGCCAAGGTGCACAACCCACCCCAACTGCTCAGCTGCAGCGTGTACACAGTTACGTGTCACTGCAGAGAAGAAGAAAAAAAGACAGCAGTATTAAGAAAACTTTGTTATCTTTAAAGCAAACTCAGAGCTTTCAAGGCTCTAAAAGTGGATTTTCAGCTGCTTGAGCTCGACAGCAGTGAAGTCCTTCCAGCTGAGTGCTGACAGTGCTTGTTTATGGCATGCTTACACCGTGCCACCAGGTGTACTGTATATATTTTATAATTTATAATAAAAACTAAGAAGTGCTTGTGAGTGCTTTAAAATGTTAACAACGACATCTTTTGTATCAGACAAGTGCCTCTAGTAATCTTAAATCTAATTTCACAGCCTCTGTATGGACAAGAAAAATATTAGTATTACTAGTTACAAAGCAGATAAAGTTACTTAGATTAGTTTTCCTATATAAGACAAATGCACACTGTTTTGGGCCAGCATCTCAGAATGATATTTCCTATTGTGAAACCTGGAAATATCATTAATAAAGACCTAATCCAAAGCCCAGAACGAGCAATGTCTGATGAATCAAGCTCAGTGACAGGCAGTCATTCATAAAGGATGATCCTCATATTAAAGGAGGGCAGAATCTGCAAGAACTGGTTATCAAGGAGCACAAGCAAAATGCTGCCCCGGGGATGGGGCTACCCAACACCATGACACAAATTCACACCTCCTGAGAGTCCTAAGCAAGAATTCTTGACTGTTTTCCAGGCACTGGCTGCTTTGCTGCCCCTTTGCTGTCAGAACCATCATCAGCCATCACACCCTGCTAACCACTGTCACAGGGACCCGATGGACTTGCTGGGACCTTTCCATGAAACGTTAAAATCAACACGTTGCCCAAGTACTGGGCAAAGCCCAAGGACCTTTTCCTAAGATTGTGTGTGTACATAAAGGGGCAACCTCTGCAGCTCTCCCAGGCAGTGAATGAGGATAAAGCTCCGGTTTCCTCCTCTCCTTCCTGAAGGGCAGCGAGGGTGCATGTTTTTCCTGAGCCAGGAAGTTACATCCAGGAGGATATAACATCACAGCTGACAAACACCAAGGCGAGGAGGAGCCAGAAGTTCCCCCAGGGGCTCGAGACTGCAAGACAGGGCTGCTTTGGATGCAGTAGATTTGCTTACTGCATTACAGTAGAAACATCTTTTAATACAGACCCTTTGGGCTCTAGCCTTATCTGTTTAACAGAATTAGGTGCTCTGTCTTACTGAGCAACCGCATACAAATTACAAAGATCTAACAGTCATTCTTTCTGACTCACAGGGAAGGGTCATATGGGTGATTTATTCATTCTTAGCTACATATTACATAGGTCTTCACCCTAAATACTGGTGCCACGCAGTTCTTGGTGAAATAAACACATTCTTTAAGAGGGCTCATAATCTCATAGCAAAGCCTTTACTCAGACACGTCAATCACTAACTGTGACAGGTCAATGCACTTGAGCGAAGGCTACACACATGAATAGAAGAATACAGAGCCAGACCCTACTTCATGCTTTCATATTTCATTTATGTGGATTTGAGGTTATTTACTTTTTAATATATACCTTTATAGCTAGTCTATTTATAAACCTTTTTGTTTAGGGGATGATGTAGCATCCTCTTATTACAGGAACAGCTTCTGGAGTACTGGGATTGCTGTCACCGAAAGTGATGGATTATTTGTGCTATTTGGGTCCATCATGTGTGAATTCCCTCCCTGTCACTGTACAGACTCACTTGGAAGACATTTGTGGCTTCTTCAAGCTTCCCTTTTAATTCTCCACTCCAAGAACTTCAGCAGAAAGCATCTGCAGGAAACCTGGAAGTAAACTTATAAACTGAACCTTAGGGATATCTCAGCCCTGGGAGAGCACTCCATACCCACTGGACTGGGGAAGGGGAGTGAACAAAGCCAATAGCTACAGCAGAAAAGTTTCTTTAATCTCTCATTCGAGTTCATTCCACATGGCTATAATGAGCTTTTCTAGACTGAGTGTGGAGAATACCAGGAGATGGAAAGAGTGCATTTGTCAGTAAGGAAAGGTTTGGGACATGGCATAGGAAGGAGCTATGGGAGAGCTCCCCAATTCCAAATACGTGCCCAGGGCAGGATCAGAGCTGCTCGCTGCATGACCTGCAGCACCAACATAGGCTCACAGAGGGGTCAGTACAGACTGATTCATGCCCTACGCCAAGGTGAGAAGTAGAGCAGCTCTGTGCAGATTTCTACCAGTCACTTGCATACCACTGTGTCTGCTTTGCTCCAGCTGCCTTTCTGCGTCTGCAAACCTGGGCTTTGGAGACTATCCGAGGCTACAGATCCCCTCTTAGTATTTGTAAAGCCAGAATGGTAAAATAATCCAACAGCAACATAGGAGGGTCACAGAAATCCAAACTTAGTGGAACTGTTTAGGGCATAGGACAACATCCTGCCTTACTCAGGTAGTCACTGAGTGCAGATGTGACAGGCAGCACACAGAGATGACACCATTTAGACATAATAAACATATTCCCTATCATGGGAAAGAATACTGTGCGATTTATTTTGCCTTTCCATTGGAGCCTAAAATGAGTGTAAGATTCAGCCTAGAGTGAAATTTCCAGCTTCAACAAGCAGGAGGGACATATGGAGCAGCACAACAGGCAGCCTGCAGCGAGAGAGCCTGCACGTGGGCCACCTCTCCAAGGGGAGCCAAGGCAAGATCTCCAGGACAGGAGATCTCCTCCAGGACGGCAAGAGCAGTGCAGAAAGAGCTGCTCCTCGAGCAGAACTTCTTGTCCCATCTGTTGAGCTCTAGGCGAGTATTTAAATGTCACCTGCAGCAGCCCTGGGCAGGCAGCACAGGACTAGCTCCCTCCCAAGCACCGCTGGGGAGGCTGAAGGGGAGCCAGGAGAGAAGGGGCAAACCAAAATTGCTCTTAGCTAACTGGTGGTTTCAATAGCCATGCATAAAGCATGACACTAAGACACTTAATAAGACTAAAGAAGTTTACATAATTTCATGTTTTATGCTATTTTCAGTTTTCTATGTAACAGATTTCTGCATCCAGTCTCACAAACCCAGATGTTCTCTGCTTCCTGCTAAATCTGAAATAAAGAAGGGCTGAGTCAAATTCTTCCAAATTTAGGAAAGAACCCAGCTGAAGCTGTACAATGGCTCACCTACTCTTAATCCTACATCTCTTCCAGACTTTAGAGAAGGCAGTGCTACCTCCACAGACACACCTGAACACCAGTCCACCCCCGCTGCCGACACACCAAAAAGAGAAGTTACCACTTTTCCAAACCCTTCAAACAAAAAGATTGCAGAGGGATTTTGATAAGCTGGAAGCATCTGAGCTGAACAGAGAGAGGAAGCAGGGCGTGCTCACACTGCTCTGCAAATTACTGCTAGGTTCATCATTAGCGCTACCTGCTGAAGATGATCCTACTGCCAAGAGCCACCCGGCTGCATGCAAATACTCCCGTCCTCGCAGCGTAACTACGAAGCCAAACAGCACTTGCAGCAATAGCCAAGGAAGCAGCCATAATAGGCACTATCATAACAAGTTAAAATATAATTGGAAGCTACGGTACAACAGTCTTAGATGAGGGATCAGTGCTTTCTAAAATGGCCAGGGAAAAGAAACACATCTATCTCCATATACTTTATTGAAGTTTGATTCAAAGAGCAATGTTGGTGATTTAACATAAACGTTACACATTTTTATAATCCTTATCAAATGCTCAGTCACTAGATCAGCATAAAGCACAGCTTATTAAAATGGATAAGAGGGGGATTATGTGATTCACGTTGTCAAGAAGAAAATGTATTTAAAATACAGATATTCTTTAATCTGTTGCTCCGAAGGCGCTGCACACATTGCCAGTAGAACAATGTGTGTGCATCCAACTTTTAATCAGACAGCTTCTAACAAAGAGTAAAATAATTCTTCCTAGCACACCAGATAAGCTTGTAACAATATAATCCTGATTGCATGTCAAACTTTGATGATTTTGGTTTGGTGACTGACATTAAGTATTTAACTACTCTTTGCAAGTTGTAATAACAAGGCTAAGATTTCAAAGAATCTGAATGCTCGTTATAAAATTTTGCATATCTACATTTGTGCACAGCTAGTATTTTCTAACAAAGAGTTTCACATGCTCATCCGAGATTTTGCATGCAAATTGAAGCTTATCTGAGCACTCATGAGTCAAGTCCATTTTAAAATTTTTGTCCAAAATGGATCCCAAATAAGCGTGTCTCTGAAGACAGAAGCAGCATACTAACAGATCCGCAGGAAGCTTTTGACAAACGGTTATTTGTAAAAAATCCGTAGTTGTTCTCTGGCCACAAATTAACGCTATTGGTGAGGTTTAATGAAAGACAAAATCACAACCTTAAAAACACTAGTCAAATGTTGGATTTAAAACTGTGTTACCTGTAAAAAATATAGGCAGAGTGAGTTGCTTCATTATGGAACATTCTTACCAGCACGAGAATTAGAGTGCTGTGTCGAACACAGGTACGTGCCTGCAGAGCCAACACCAGCGCCGTATCTCAGTGAGGGAGGCAAACGCACCGTGATCACTGCAAGGATCTTAAGTCAAACTCTGCACATTAACTACCTTAAAAAAGAACTCTGGGGGAAGGAGCTATCTTCCTGGCATAAGTTCTTCCTCCAGCAAGGAGGATCCACTTCACCTTAGGAGCTCATGATGAAATCTCGTGGCAGTCACATGTACACGTCACATGCACAGAATTAAATCCTGCACTTCAAAGAAGCTCATAATAAGTTGTCCGGGTTCTCATAGCAGACTTTCAAAGACTTTGTTTGCTAAAAATTCTCTTTTTAACTTTACCGTAGACAGAGTCAGAAACTATGAACTGCTGGTCACTTGTCAAATGCCAAGAGGGAGAATGCAGCCAAGAATTCAAAGCACCTTTCTTTTGCAAAATGCACATACACTGTGGCTGACACTAGGAGTATCAGACTTAATCTGGCTGTTATTTTGTAAGCTAACTACTTCTGCAGTCCAAAATTACAAAAAAAAAAAAAAAAAGTGAAAGAATTAAAGTCAACTTACCAATCAAAAGCTAACTCGGAGCCTAGCCAAAGGAGCCATTTCTATTTCATTTAATGCTAAGGGAGGAGTTTTGGTATAGCTTTGAAGCATCCTTGAACAAAAGGTTGCATCTTCAAAATTGGTTTGGAGGGAAGGCTCTACCAAAACTAGAAGTGAAAATAGTAGGAAGCCAAAGTTGCCACAGTAAAGAAAATATAAGAACCTGAGAACATCTATGTATAAAGAGAGTACTGCTACTCTTCTAGGCCAAGGAGTTCACACTGGGGCCAAAAATGAGGTGGTGTCTTCATCAGCTGCTATTACACGTAAGTCACCAGGGAGCTCTGCTGTAACTGGAAGTAAATTAGAAGACAGAGCTTTCAATTTCCAGCATTCAGGCAGGAATTAAAAAACAAATACAGTTAATAATGAGTCCTGACAAAATGATATCTTCCTTAGAATGAGGTTATTGTAACACCATAACAAGGTTTACATTTTTCATTAAATCCACAGAAACAGAAATAGCACAGCATAAATAATGAACTAGCGTCAAGAACACTGATCACATCAGTGGAAGTGCATAAACTGACCGGACACAGAAGCACCACGCTGGTGCTCTGCACGAGCCTGGGGGCAAGTGAACAGTAAAACTACCCAACTGCTCCAAGAGATCTTCACCTTTCATGGCGTATTTATATACACTTCCAGGGAACCCATATATTCAGAAAGAGAGGCCCACCAGAAATAGGAGTAAATGGGCATTAGAAGGCTGATCAGAAGGAGATTAGAGTGGCTGATTCTTTTGAGTGACAAAGAAGCTACACTAGTTAGGGGGTACTGGGGCCTTTCCAGTATTGTAGCACTCATGGAACATACAGCCAAATACAAATCCCCATCTCACTCAGTTTTTTTAGGCATACTGCAGCATAAACTTTAGTTTTAGTGTTTATTTTCTTCCTTTGGCATTAAGGACAATTCTCAAGTACATTTTCTCTCTTCCCTCTTTTAAGGAAGATGAAGATACCCTTCTATAACTCAAATCATTAGATAGGTTGGAAAACCAAGTGAAACAACTATTTTCCATGACCTCTGCTGTAATTTAGCACCCTTGCCTTGGAACATGCAGTAACGTCCCCTCTTTGAACGCTGCTCACCTGGAATTAAGAGCTTCACGCAAGAAGGACAGATGCGAAGGCAGCCAGTCAATATGGGGACTGCTGAGCCAGCCAAGCCTCCAGTCAGGTACATCAATTTTACCATTTTTTAAAAATTAATTCTCCATGTGAAACATTAGACAATATTTTTACTTACACTGATAAAATAAATTATCGCAGGGCTATTTTATTCTTAAATATTGATTTTAAAAAGAGAATATATGAATTCCTTGATAAAAAGACTAGAACATCAATCATGCAATTTACTCTGACATTGAGTGAGATAAGAGTGTTTGGAGGATGAAAAAAGTGGGCTTGTCTGAAGGTGGTAACTTGTTGATTACGGCTATATGATACACCACAGTGTTTGCATCAAGTAGTGGGCAACCTACCCCAAGTCAGTGCTGCTTTCATTGTCATCCAAAAATGATGGTCACCACTTATGGAAGGGCTACATAAGGGGATAAGCCGGAATAGGTTAGTATATCAATGCAATTATTTAGTGCTAACAAAAAAATATGGCAGGCATTTTAAATCACTGGAAAATACATATGATGGTAAAGGTCAAGAGTTTCAAATATTTCAAAGGAATTTTAATAACAACTTAAACAAAAAGGAAGATCCAGAATAGAGAAGTACATGAATCTAGAATTTCCAACAAGTGCAATTCTTTTGAACAAACAGCACATCTTCCTTGGAAGAGTAGATCTTCTCTAACCATGCTATAATTTTGATTTTGTATCTTTTATTCATTTCAAGAGCCAGTATTAGCCACATAATTATTGCTGTAATTCATTCCTTATGTTGCTACGGATTAAACGCTAACCTGTCTGTAGTAATTATGCAATAGGCTGTAACTAACTGAAATATGAATACTGCCAGTTTGTCCCACTGTGCTTCAGATCTGCTACATAATTGTTAATGTTCACAACAGTGCAGTAATTGAATTACAGAACATTAGCCACATGATTATTATGTTCATAAACTGCTATCAGATAGAAGACTATGAAATAAAACTCAAAGTTATGAAGTTCTTACCAAGCTATGCCTACTTTATTCCTTAGTTGGGCTTGTTTAATACCTGTCACATTGCTAACCTTTTCACACACCTTCTACTGAAGCTTCTCCACAGCACATACACCTTCACTTAATGCAACCCACATACTTCCTCCTGGTTGGTAAATATGCCAGATTTCCAAGTCCACAAAAAATGAGATATTTATTTTGAATGAGGCTATCTTCTCAAGTGACATTGAGTAGATCCCTATATAATTTTCAGACTAAGCTCTTCCCCCACAATCTGGCAAGATTCATCTGACCTAACTTCAGCTGTCAATTAGCTAGACACCTACTCTCAAAAAAACAGGCAGTTCCCATCAGCATCACTGAGGAGAACAAGGCATCTCTCATGAATATTCCCATTATATTCCAGAAAGAAAGGTGTTTAAGATCATCAGGGAGGAACCTGTTTGGAAGCATTTCTACTGCACAAAGTTTGACTGAATCCCTGTCTTTCTAACAACCAAAGTGTGGGCAAGATTAATCTCAGAGCATATAAACTAACTCTATTTCTTCAGAGACCTCCAGGGAAATCTGTGTATTTGTGAAATTAATAGTGAAATGCTCATTGCCTTCACCAGGTCAGACATTCAAATTTGGACTCCCTAATTGGGGTATATACAAAAGTCCCAGCCAGCATCACTTTTGTCCTGTAGTATCAATATACAACAAAGGAAAAAGAAATTCCTTTTCGTACAGCAAGAATACAATAAGAAATTGTTGTATTTGCTGCAATTCCAAGGTGAAAGGCCCTCAAGTACAAAGCGAGTGTCAGCTTTGACTCTAACAGCAGCACAGTCTCATCTGATGCTTATTTTGTTAAATTCAGAATTGTCGTAGAAAGAAATAGCATCACTGACATTAAGATCTTCAATGTGAAATAATTCTCACCAGTCATTTGCTGCTATGTGGCAAAAGAACATGGCTGAGAACACTGCAAACCAGTTTCTAGAATATTTTTACAATGATTTATGCAGACCTCCTACACTACAGAAAGAAGTTTGAAATCTAGACCTGCACAGGTGAAGGCCCTTGGACTCAGGGCTATAGCAGGGAAACAGTCCTTCACCCATCAGGGCTTTCTACAGCTGGCCTCTCCAACTCGTTTCTCCACCTCAACACAGCTCTCACGGGCTTTTTTAATGTGCAAAGCTGCAGATCATTTGTGGTGAATAGAGCCCTAACAGATTACTCATTGTTAATTAAATAACCTGATTCTGTCCACTGAATCTAATGCATTAAAGTATTTAATGTTTGTTTGGTAAACTGCTTTACTAAATGCTCCTTTGACTTTTATTGGTAATAAACATTAAGCATTTATGGCCTGTGAAAGCAGTTTCGCATCTAGCTTATGCCGTTACTATTTACAGTTTGTTAATGAAATACCATTAGCTTGCTCTAAACTGCAAGTTGCTTTTGTTCAACTCTAACTTTTAGTATATAGTATACAGAATAACTCAATGGAAATCACACAAGCTATATATGCACCATTGGTAGTTGTTACAGAAAACTAATACTATCAGATCAAAACATTTTTTCAAATTTAAAAGGCTCCAAAGAGCATTTTTTCTTCCATTTCTGCTTTTACTATGCACACATTTACTTGCAACTGTTCAATCCAGCTCTGTGTCACCCCTAATGGAACACACAACTACTCCCAGGAAAACAGCATTTGGGATGTTAGTGCAGAAAGCCAGCTCAGTTTAAATTAAATCCTTATACTTGTGATAAAGGCTTTGTGTAGTGACAGCTATCTGACATCAATAACCAAAACATGCATTTTTTAAACAAGTAATGGTATTTTCTCATGGA
>JAUBNY010000309.1:489031-511892 GCA_032275445.1 Crypturellus soui | reverse complement strand
GGAAGGCTGCACGGATTAAGTAGAGCACGAGTTGTATAAGCAGCAGTCAGCAAGCTAGATTTGTGTTTCTGCTTGCAGACATAACGTATCAGCAGGATGACGATTTCACAGAGCTGCCTTAAAAATCTAAAATGGATGACAGCACCTCATAGCTTTCATACTGTAGTCTATACAAATCCTGAAAAAAAATCATTTGGGATGCATGACAATAAGGATTATAAAGGTTGTGTCATTAAAAAAAAAGAATGCTAAACACTACTTGAAATATCTAAACACTTCCCTTAGTGCCCAAGAATACCTCTGTTCCAATAGGCTCTTGTCTGAGCACGGGTGATTTAGCTGGAGTTGCCGAGAGACCTACTTTCCCTGCTCCCTGATAGCCCTGTGAAAAGTAACATTATCTCTTCTGCAGTGTAAGGATGAGCAAGACATGTAAGCCCACACAGAAGGCTGTCTGTCCTCTCCTGTCCCTGCAGCATTATTATATGAGAAACATTAGCAATGTTACAGGCAGAGAAAGGCAAAGCAGAGAGCAATTGTGAGCAATGCAAGGTTCAACAGGTGTCACCAACGGACAAGGAAACCAGACACCTCTGCCAGTGCTGGAGTCTCACCATTGCTGCAGCACCACAGCTCGTTTTTCTGCTCCAGCAATAGCTTTGCATTGATGCCATCTAGTTTGGTGCGCATGTCTTCAGAGGCGAAAGGCTGTGGAAGGTGCCAAGCAGATTCTATGTACTAAAACTAAGGAGCTGCTTCTGGAAGCAGATAAATATGTTTTTTTTTCCTCTCTTTTTTTTTTTTTTTTTCCCCAGATGAAATACAAATTCTGAGGCCTAATCAGACTGTCAACATCTGCACAAAAAAACATGCTGAATAAATGCATGTGCGAAATTGCTGTTCAGAGGTTTTGTTAGTCAGTAGAACTATAAACAACTTACTCTTTTACAGTTAGTTTATCAAGTAATCCTGGCTCTGTAGTTTGACTTGAGAGAAAACAGTTAATCAAAAAAAAAAAAAAGTAGACGTCAAAGCTGTATTTGACATACTATTACAATTTTGTAATTAGACCCTCTTCAAATCATAGAATCATAGAATGCCTAAGGTTGGACGGTCCGTCTAGAGATCGTCTAGTCCAACCCCGCCCTGCACACACAGGGCGACCTAGAGCACATGGCACAGGACCACATCCAAGCTGGTAGCCAGAGATCCTTATCCAATACATAAATAAGGAATCTAAACTTTACACATGAATATGAGCTGCACTGTTAACTGAATGAAATTTAAGAGATCAACAAAAATACTGGTTGTATTCTTTGGAAGCAAGGGAATGAGAAAATAAGCAAGAGCATTTGTGCCTTTTCTTGAGTCTTGTTGTCTTCGTAAGAAAATTGGCTAGAATAGCTAATCCAAGGTATGTGATACTCAAATCAGTAGCTTCAATAACAGAGAAAATGGATTTTCAGAGAGACCAATGGAAAGGAAATCTTACTTGACTCTGAGCTATTCCAGACGATCCCAGGTACATGGTTGGTTTGTCTGTGTCAGTGTACACCAGCATTTTGTTACTAGCAAATTGCATCCAGATGAAGTTATGGTCTCTGATGTTGTCCTTGGGTTCTAGGTAGGAAAAGATGGGCTGGTTCTAGTGCAAGAAAGACTGATGCAGACTAGCTAAAAAGCAGCTTCATTACATGTTCATAGCACAAAACATAAGCATAAAACAAAACAAAAATGATGGAATTACATAGAATGGCCTTTTGTACTACACACAGCAGAAAATTTTATCTGTTAGGCCCAGAAATCTGTTTCACAGAAACATAGATAATCAGGGCAGTGGAGCAGCCACATATCTCCACAGAGACCCTGTTCCTGCAACCGAGAAGCCATTTCAGGACACAAAGGCAGCAGATACCTGCCCAGCTGCACTGCCTGCTCTCTGTTCCAAGGAGCTTCACATCACACACAGCCCTGCAAGGTGAAAGTGAGAGCCAAGGGTTACTGGCAGCAGGATACCCTCATTAACGCTAATGTCAGACACTGTCACTGACACACAGAGTCTCTCTTACAAGTTTTTCTTTTCCTTGTGTCTTGAAATGAGTGAAAGACTATTCACTCTGAGCTATGGGCAGATACCAGCTATCCTCACAGCTAAACCCAACACACAGGAGCAAGGTCCAGCACTCACATGAGTGAACCAGAACTGGTGCACAGTGATGCTAGTACCAAGTGCACTTTTCACTTTTCCAGGGAAGCTGGTGCATGCAGCAACAAGTACAGTGCTCTCTGCAGGCCCTGAATAGGTACATAATCCCCATAAAATTACATCCAAATAGGAAGCTTGTAAGAAGTCGTTTCTTGCTATACAGAAATCACTTGGACTGACAATACATCAGGAAAGCAAGGCATTCAAAACAACATATATACTAAAGAAAGAACATTCAGCTGCATGTGCAAATGCTTCCACTATAGTTACTGCAAATTTCTCCTTAAAGCTCATTGTTTCCACGTTGTTGCGTCACTGACAAAAATAAGCACTGTGGTTTATCAGGGTGCCTCAGCCAGGACAGGAAATATTTCTGTCTCACCTTCCAAAAGTCAGAAGGATGTAAAAGCTTGACACGATCAGCCCAACAGAGAGAGTGTAAAATGAAAACCATCACAAAAGCACAAAAAATTATTGTTAAAAAAAAAAAAAGCTTTAGTTAGCCATTTTCCTTATCTGTTATTTTGTTTGGGCTTGCTGGTCATTTCAAGCCTTGCTTACTATAGAAGCCTTTCTTCCCAGGGCTGCAGGGTTTGGACTCGGGAGCCAAGTGGTGCGAGATGGGCTTTCCCAGCAAGCATAGCTCTGGGGTCCCTCATGCTCCAGCCGGCACCCCTGCACTCTGAGCAGTGCTGCAGCAGCCTGGACTGCACCCCGGTGCCGCTTGGAAGTCAGCAGCTACCCAGCGGCAGAAGGGCTTCACAGGAGGGCAGCCAGGGAGTTGTGCGCAGCCGGCCGCGGTGGGACAGGCCCTGCAGGAGCTGGCAGCAGGGTCCCAGCCAGCTGTGCCGCACACTGCTCAGCTGCATGCTCTGCCCAGCCCGCGCAGGGGAAGTGGCGAGAGCACGCTGGCTTTTCCTGTCCACACTGCCACATCAGGGTGCACCATAGCGGCAGCAGGAAAGCCTGGGGCATTTCTGTGTATTTACATATAAATCTGTGGGGCTTGTGCCAACATTCCTTAAAAGCCTGTGAAGGAGGTGGTGCGGTTTTGCAGGGTTAGTGCTACCTGCTCGTGGCGAATGCGCTCTGCTCCACTGCGCCTGCAGACTTGTGCCAGGACCACAGGCTCTGCCTGCTGATCACCAGGGTCCCAGCTGCAGCCTGAGAAGTTGTTCTGCCACGAGGAAATTTACTATCAGCTGTGCAAACATCAAATTGCTGTTATTCAACCAAAAGTTACAAAGCTTTAAGCAAGGAGATCTTGCTAGTTCTGTTGCTTATAAGAGGACTTAATAAACCTGAAAACCTTACTTCATGTAGTAGTTTTAACTAAGTACTGTCTGCAGACTGTTTCTTTTGCACCTAGTCAGACGTCTCTGGGAAAGAGCAGCACCTGAGCAGAAAAGATATGTAGCTGGAAGCTTACGGGACAAAAATGAATGGCATACCTAACCTTGTTCTTCCCTAGGCTTCAGTACACCACATGACAAATTCCACCATTTCAGAGTGCAGCTTTAAATGACAAAGTATGAACAGTGCCACAAGCTACGTTTATTTGCATGCCAACACTAGAACCCCAAGACAAATCATTCTGATGACAAACAGGGAGTCAAGCAGCTAGCCACTAGGATTTCACTAAGGAAATGCCTGGGAACTCTCAAAGATGAAGGTTTTTCTGTTTAATCTGGAGAATCTGTGCAGAAAACTCTCTCCTCATAGCCCACCAGCAGAATGTGATGGCTGTGCTAAATGAGTATATAGAGTTTTGAGTTATTAGTTTGCTGTCATTCATGCTAATATATGCATTGCTTCAGTCACTTGTATGAACAACAGTTATGTAGCAGCCATCTACAGCCCTGCACTAAAATAGATACTCTGCTTTTACTATGTCCTTGCTTATAGATTTGTCCTTCCAGAGCCTCACCTCATCATTCCTGGTGATGGTCAGAAGACTGGACTTAGAGATCCACATGATATTGTCTGTTTTTTGTTCTCCCCTCTGAGAGAGAGACAGATGACAACAACAGTGGAAAAAATAGGTTTTACATATTCTCTGTGTTAATAAACTAGTTTTAATAAATCTTCTTTTATTCCTAATTGTGGTTTAAAATGTGCCTGTCACTCCCATTTCTCAGACAACATTATGTAGGAAAGGAGGTTGTGTTTATTTATTCTCCACTCATTTCTCAGATGTCTTTCTCTGCTTTTTAAGAAAACAAGACAGAGAATGCTGCAAATACTCAGAGAGGGAGCAAGAAAGAAATGTCTGCTTTGGAATGAAGCTGCAGCTAACTAAAAGCTAACTCACATTTCCTAAGACTGTCAGTGCTGCTTCTGGCTCAGTATCCATGGAAACCTCTCTCTATCCTGCCGCAGGAATTAATTGAAGATGCCAACCCACTTGCTTAGGGAATCACTGTGACATTAATGTGCGTCAGGCTGGCTTTACCACCTCAGATACTCTTCCTCATTTCATACCAGAACAAAAGGTTGGATTTGTTTTCACCAAGTTAGACATACCAAAAGGGCAATCTAACTCCCTCCTTCTCAAAAACAGGACACAGCTGAGAGGCTAAATCCTGGCAAGCAGCTGTTTGTGCCAAGCTTGGCACAGTGCTGGCAATAGGAGAGGCTCCCATCAAGCAGTGCTCCCCATCTGCACAAGCAGAACTGTTCTTCACCCATGCTGCTGGTGGGGGAGGCACTGGCCACCTTGCAGCACCAGGGCCTCTTCCCACTTGTCCTGCCCTAGAATGTGCAAAGCTTCAAAGGAAAGAAGCAGAGAGGGGCTTCTGCAAGAGAACATTGTTTCCAGACTTCTCTGTGAAGGCTTTTCACTAATTGCAAACATTAGCATGTCACCTTCCCCAGGGCTCTGCTCCCAGGTCACCCATCTCTGGGCATCTACCCTTGAACTTGTTTTCTTCCTGCCTTTATTTCCTGCTTAATTCTCTAACCCCCCTCTCCTCCATCTCCTTCATTTCATTTCTTTCCAGCCTCTAAATCATCTTTTCCTCTCTCCATTTTGTTCTGCTTGGACATTGATTTTCTATTTTCATCTTTTGGATACTTTGTTAGCAGCTGGTCCTTTTGTAACCATGACAACTGTACCATGATGTCAGCAGAGGGTCTCACTGCTACCTAAGGATCTGGATCTCTTTAGATGCCAGTGATGCCACTTGCACTAAAGTTTGGCATTCTGTACACAGAGTGGAGTTTTGTTTGGAATCTCCTGGCTCACAGGAGAATCATAAGAAAAAGGCAGCTTGTCACTTTAGCTGGGAACCTTCAGAAAACTGCCTTTACCTCCAGTTCAGGCTACTGAGACAGAATCTCTCACCCAGACATGGGTTGTTTGAGGAGCATTAATACAAGACTGATGGCAAGACTGCTACCTACCACAAAGCGATGGCACGCTCCACAAGTTAGACACAGGGCCTGCTCTTTTACGACACCTGAACCCCTGGCAGCTGATGAGAAGAAACTGACTGAGCTCAAACCATAATCCTATGTGCTGAGTATATTTGTTATATGTATTTGTTACAAAATGATTTTGTAACGGCCATTTCAAGAACTAAACAGCACTGTTTCCTCTGACTGTAAATGCAGACAGGAGAAAAGTGTAACTAATTTGTTGAGCTGAGTTGACAAGAATCAAACTATGTTGGACAGGTACTTTAGAAGAGCAAGAAATACACATCCACAGCAGGTACAGTCACTCGTAGTATGCCTCTCTTTACAGCTAACCCATGCACCAGCTATCCAACGCATAGCCAACACTTTTGTTCGATTCAGAAAACAGACTTTACTGCAAAGAGCACTCCTGCCGATGCTGCATTGTAGAGCATATACAAGGGTAACAGGAGTTTTCCCTAAAGGGGGAGAAGAAGAAAAGAAGGGGAAAGGGACATAGCCTTGCTAATCTCCAGACAGCAACTTTGTTCCACAAACAATGATTTGAATTGTTGCCTTACTAGCTCACAAGCTCCACTATTTTTGAGGGAAAATAATTTTTCCCTTCTAGCTGAAGTTAGAAATTATGCTTGTGCTACAGTGCTCCTCACCGCCAAGACTGGGATCCCAACCTGTCCCTGATCGCTCTGCAGTGCAGGGACTCACAGGTCGCAATTCCCCAGCACTAGGCTTTTTAGACACCCAAGGATTCAAATGCTCAGAGGTAGGAGCTAGCCAAGCACATACTCCATGGGAGAAGTGAAACTAGCAGGTTAGCACCGGCACCCTCTAGCAAAGTTTGACCTTTCCTGTGTTCCTCGTCTCCCACTGTAAAAACACCAGCCCCATCGTGTTTCCTCTTTATCCTCATGTCATTAGAAAGCATCATGCATGTCATTAAAGAGCACAGATGCTGTGAATCTCAAGCCCTTAGCTTAAGCAACATCTCAATTAAAACAGCTGCTTCATGTACAGTAAAAAGACCAGACATTTTACTCTAAGAAAGTGCTGTCAGGAACTCTAACAGTAGACAATATACAGAATCAGCAGACACCCTCCCATGTATTTATTCACTCAGCTCAGGCTACTTAGTCTTCAGAAAAGACATGTAAAAAGGTGGGGCTAGAGCATATGATTTAAGATTTCAATGAAAGGATGACAGGATGAAGCAATAGGGAAACAAGACTAAATCATGTAAGAGAAAGTTATTTTCTGTAGTAATAGTTATGCAATGGAACTCACTGCCAGGTGATGCTGCATAAGTCAGAAATAGAAATGATTAAAAAATGAATTACATACACTAACACAAATTCACTGGTAGCTATTAAACGTGACGTTGAAGTGCAGCTTCTGGCTCAGGAGTCATCTAGTGGTATACTATAAAGTGATAAGCAGGATAAAGAAAAACTTAGAAACTAACAGAAAACGAAATTTTGCACAGTACCAAACCCATGGGAGTCTTGTAAACCCTGCAGGGACACACATTCAGCTGATGCAGAAAACACTGGGCACTGCACCTCATTACACCACTTCTCACCTTGGATCTATTTTAAAGCAAGGTTCTTGCCCCTCCATCTCCTCACTTCATGTATAATCTGAATCACTAGTTACCTGGATTGAACAGAAGCACCATGGCCCAGGTAAACACCCCTCGCAATCATCTGCTCCCAAATCAAAGCATTCCACCAGCAATATGTAATGGGGTTGACAAGACCACAGACATGAGCTGATTCATTAGTTCTATATCCTGGGCTTTGTGGGGAATGTTTAAAGTTTTCCATGTGAACTACCAGAAATTGAAATCTATGTATTTAAAGATCAAAGTGCAAGTTTAACTGGTTTTGAGAGACCTCATGAAGAAGAAAAAATGGACAATCCTGCTCAATTATCATAGAAATTTCAAACTAGTATCTTCAGACCTGGAGTGCTAATGCAAAATTCCTGTTGCTATTATGTACTACACATAGTATTCTGCATTGCTCCCTACAAGCATTTATATAGGTACACAGGTCATGTATTGCCATACTGCTTTTTTCTTCGACCTTCATTTGCCTTTCTTTACTGTCCTTTGGAAAGCAAATTTGAGTACTTCTCTAAAAGTAGCAAGCTAGTCCAAATTCAAGTGCTATATTTACCTATATTTATCTACTAGATCAGACAACATTACCAGAGAGGTCCCTTCTGGCCTTCAAGCATTTTATAAACAACCCTTATTCTTTAGACTGCATCCTCCTGTTCTTTCCCCCATGGGCTTGCTTCTTGCTTTCTTTGATTCTCTGCAACCTTTTAGCAGTTTCCACTCCTAATCAGATCAGTAACAACTTCCACTACAAGCCACACGCACCAATTAATAATTTGCTTTTACTTGAAAATGTTTTGGTACAGCAAGGTACAATGCTCTACAAAACAGCTCTACAAAAGCTAAATAATTTTTGGCTATATCAGTGCTGAAAGCTTTCCCCCCTCTCCCTGCATTTGCAATGCTGCAAGTTAAAATTTCCTATACAAAATGGAGCAAAGTTGAAGAGAGACAAGAGACATTCTAGTCTGACAGGCATTACATAGCCTTATACTTTCAACCTTTTTTTTTCTCTAAAGAATCAAACATTGAGTATTTTCATTATTTTTCACAAGGTTTAATAAGAAACACTGGGACCTACAGCAGAGAAAGGACAGAAGCTGCTGGAGAATCCCTAAAGAAAATCAACAAGAGTGATGCTGGTCTTCTCCTGCTTGTAAACATGTTTTCTCCACAACAGAACTTTGGCAGAAGTCACTGAAGTGAGAAAAATCACATTTTCCAGTCTATGAGGCAGAACATCTCCATTTCTGTTTATGTGGCTTTCCTGAAGGGCCTCTTAATTAAGGTTTAATGCACTGGATGGCGGGGAGGAGACTTTGAGAGGACTTTGAGATGGGAAATCAGTTCTTGGGAAGAGAAGTTTTGCTAATGAAGGGAATCCTATAATAATTGCATCAGTTAATGGTGGATGTTATTGCAAAGATTTTGCACTGGTGGATAAAATTAACCAACTAAAGTGCATTGGCTGTGCTGGGAGCAATCTCAGGGCAATCCCAGTTGCCCTTTTGGATTCTTTTACAGGTGCAACATATTTATGAGAGCGACAGATATTTTTATGGGTGCAACAATGTGATGAGGCATTTTCCACATAGTAAATAGAAGTGCTTCTTTGTGAATGCCTTTTTGTTTTCTTTGGTAGTGATTATCTTATTCTCTTTCAAAAGTCAAGGAAAAATATTATTTTCAGTTACTTTAGTGTAGGAGTGCAAGCCCACTGTCCTATTTCCCCACTGTAACCTCAACTGCAATAAAAGTAGGATAGTTTAACACTCAGTAAGAACCAAGTGAAAGCCAGAAAACCCTTGCCATCTCACTGTGGTGTGCAAAGCTCCAGATGGCAAAGCAACAAAGAAACTGTGGCTACACAATCTGGAAAACAAACAGTAGGAAGAGTTTGGACAATTTTTTGCCATAGTAAATAAGGTCTAGATAATCCTTTCCTGGTCCATGGCAATTACAAAGCTGTTAAAAGGAAAGTTCAAAACACTGTGATTATAGAGTAATCTGTTACCGAGCAAGTCTTTCACATGCTTGTGATTACCTAGTTTCTGTCCGAGGCAAAAACAGTTCATAGCATCACACATCATAGTTGTATCCACACGGAACCAAAAGTATACGGAATATTTTTCTTTGATTTCTCACTGGCCTTAGTCAGTATTGCACTATTCTTGGTTCCCGGGTGGCTGTGAGATATAAATCATGTCTTGCCCTCTGCAAAAGCCATCAGAAAATGGTCAGATGCCACTGGTTTGTTTTTTTTTTTTCCCGTTGGCCTTGGTCTGGTTTTACACCATAAATGCACTGGGGCAAATTCTTGGTTATGTATTTGTAGAGCACTAAGGGCACATTGGGCCTGATCTATGGTGTCTCATGAGACTGTGGCAGCAACAGAATGTTCCTTCTGCAGGGGTGGCACAGCCAAGAAAAAGAGTTATTTCTAGATTTTTTTTTTTAACTGTATTACTCATGGTAATATTTTACCTTTAAATAATGATGCATGCCATAAAACCAATCAAAAATTAATTGAAATTGGATAAACTCACAATTTTATGTGTTTTGCAGCAATTAATTCCATAAGATAGCAATTATAATAATAAAACTCGTCTATATTAGAGGAAACCTTAGGTTGTTGTAATCAAAGCAGCAAAATAGATTTTGTGTGTTCCCAAAACAAGCCCAATGAATTCATTTTCATATTCTATAAGAGCTTAACAATATCTCCCTTTGTACTTTTAAGCAGTATATAGGATGCAATACAATGTGGCACTCACTCTAGTAAACTTCTTCATATTTGCATTTCCTGCCTATTATTTTTAGCTCTGCAACTTTAATAGCACATCAACATGATGCTTTTTTCCATTATATTCAACAACATCTTAGGTACTTTCAAAAGTAAATGGTAGAGACATTTTGGTTAGTTGATCTCCTGTCCTGTTTCTCGGCAGTTTATTGTTCCTGAATGTATATTTCCTTTTTATTACTTTCTTAAGATCGATGTGCTTACTGCACCAAAAATTCCAAAATATAGTTCTTCAAAAGAAAATCAGGAGGCAAATGATTTAAGAATAGTAGATGGGAGAACAATCTTTACATCTACTAGAAGTTAAAAATCACCATCTCTTCAGAGAAAAACTCCTAGAGTGGTTAGAAGAATGGTGGACTTTGGGGTTTTACTAATTCCAGCTTTTACAAACCAACAGAGCAGTTCGTAATATAACTAAAACACAACACACACAAGATTTCCAACACTGAAACAGCCCAAATCTCTATTGTATCCTCACCTCAGTCTTGGGTTTGCTTAAACTGTTCCCTTGTTGAACTGCAAGAGCTTTCATTCCAAACAGAGCAAGAGTTCTAGAAGAAACCTGACTGAAAGTGAGAGCTCGCTGCTGCTTCCTGATTAATATGCCAGAAGATCTGTGTGACATTTCTATGGAATGTCTCTGAGCTCTTGGGATTTGATGATTCAGTGTAGAGCTGCCTGGAATTTCTGCAGAATTTCAGCCCTCCACACTTCTCAAAGGGTTCCCTTTTACCAGCCTGCCAAGCTAAACTAAAAATAATTACTTTGGGAGCAATTACAAGAGGAAAGATGGAAATTTCACAGCACCATGTGTTAGGCAGCTCACTAGAAAGAATAAATTCTGCATTTTCAAAATCAGTGTGAAGCACATCTCCGATGTTTAATTCCTTCTTTTTTTTTTCTGTCAGAAAAAAAAAATGCCAAAGTTTAAGTTGCAACCTTTCCACATTTTAGAGAGTAATAGTCAAGTTCAAGTAGGATGCAATTAAGACCTCTGTAAGGTCAGTTTAATTAAATTTCTTTCTTGCTTGTCACAGTCCTACAAAAGAGTACGAGCTGTATTTAGAATCTGCCAGTAACTGGCAAAGCTATCCTGCAGAACTGGAAGTCTCATCATTCAGTAAAGCAGCATATAGCAATTTACTTTTCAGACAATAAAGGGTTTGAAGAACAGATTTAGACAATGCCACAGAGGAATTAAATGCTGTGCAATGGAAAAGCTCCCTTTAAGGAAAACTAACTGCCCCATATTCTCCCTCAAAGGCCGAAACTTTCCCCATACACTCACAGACAAAGCAGATGCTAATCCCCATGGATTGCACATGAGTAAGTGATTTTGCTGCAAGCCACCTTTCAACCTCCAGCAAAAAAAGGCAGGGTGAAGACAAATCATGGGTTCTATAAGTAAGCTGCAGGTAAGGACCTTAAATTTTTTCCCCAAATGAGCTATTTATTTTTTAAAAGTGAAAATAAAAACTAATGAAAGTAACTAGAATAGAGGAAACAAAGGCTGCTGCATTCAAACCAAAGAAAATGAGAATGGAAAGTGATAGAAGCTCATTGCAGGAGAGGCCAACAGCACCCTCTGGACACCAAGGAAGACACTGCCTCAACTTCAAAACTTACGTTAAATTATACCCCAGAAAGTTAAAAAAATGGATATAACAGTTACATTGAGAAAAGTCCTACAAAGTCAACATAAATGTTACTGAAAGGAACCTGAATATAATACTTGAAAACCTGATGGGCTTCACAGAGTCATTAGTGAATCATATATTAAATCCACAAATAATGAAAGTTAATACTCATTGTAAATGCTGTTGAATAGAGGGAGGAAAGCAAAACAAATTTACTGCATTAGTATAACAGCTAAATACCTTTTGATTTCAAGGGTACAGGATCATACCATTAGAATGTTAAAGACAATCAGGATAAGAACTTAGTTTTAAGGAAAAAAAAAAAAAAAGGACTATTCTTACAAGAAGAAATAATGTCTTTATTCATCTGGAGAAAGAAACTAGAAAACAAGATACATGCAGCAGTAAGAAACCGTTAGATCAATATTTGACATGCAATGGCAGCAAGAAAATATCGCTCTATGTCATCTTCTTTCACATGATCTTGCATGCGGGAAACGGTCATTCTTCTTTTAAAGAGTCTATGTTCATTACTGTATATTTCCGCACACAAAATAAAATCAGAAAGCCAGAGGAGATCCAAACTCAGAATGTATTTTATGCAAAAAGATTTAAGGAACTAGGTGAGTAAAATAGTGTCTTCTACATCCACAAATCCATCTGAGGTGCATAGCTGCCCATGGAAAACAATAGAGGACAGGAAGGCTCTACAGGAATGACGGTATCAAATTAAGACTAAATGAACAATTTAAATTAAAACGTGTGTTCATACTATTTTGACTAATTCCAGACAGACCAGGATTTTCTAGACTTTACCATTTCTAATGGTCTGTGCTTAACATCTTCTGCTGAGTTACTCCTTCAGCCTGGGTATTTTCTTCTACTATAGAAGTATGGTGCACTGTGTACAGTGACCTCATTCAACTGATAATTGTTTCTCTTTGTCACTTGCTTGGTTGCATCTACACAATGATTGGTAATGTTTTCTTTCCTTGTTTCTGGCTTTTGCCCTCTTGTTGCAGGAGTAGCCAAACATTTACTGTAAATCTTAGCTCAGAAACTAACTCACCTTTTGAAAAGAATCTGAACTAGTTTGAAACTAGTTCAGTAGGTTTTCCCCTACCTTTCTGCTAAACACGTATTTAATAAATTCTATATACATCAATTAAGGCTAATTGATTTTTTTCTGAATGCTGAGTATGAGTAGTATTTGCAGTGTCTTTCGAGATTATGATGGCAGAAACTCCATGGCAACAGCATGTTTGCATTCCTAAAAGAACCACATTGCTCCTGTACTGTCACATAGGAAGAAAATGGATCTGAAACAGATTTCAAATAATAATCTATAATACCCTTAATCCACTAAAATAACAAACATCTGCAAGAACTGCTTGGATGATTTAAAAAGGTATTCCCTGAATGATTTCTTTTATTTTGCAGAGTTCTTGACCTCCCTGCCCCTTTTTTTTTTAAATCATGGACCCCTTTCAAAAGGGTCTTTGCCCTATTAACACCTTTCAAGTAAAGCTCTTCACAAAGTGCAGAGAAGTGACCCAAAACAAACGTGAAAAAGCAGTCAAATAATTGGGCTATATTATATGAAATAGAACAATATATACACATTTTAAGGGTAAAAGGATGAAGCACTTGATATACCATTAGATCCCTGATATTACTACGTAAAGCCAGTGGACCAAGAGACCCTAAAGTGAAACTGAATTAGTATTTCACCTGCGGCATGGTCCAGCAGAAACAACAGGCCTGGTTTCATATGGCAGATCAAAGGCAGAAAGAAGAAAAAAAACAGACTGTTTAGTCACTTTACTGCTTTTTACCTCAATTTTCCCTTTGATTTTTGTCTTAACCAAATAAATTTACAAATTAGAAACAGTTCTAACAGTTTCTAGATGCTAAGAAGAACACAGATTGTCCCCTTTCCAAAAGGTGGGGAAGAGCGTGCCAGCTCAGAAGACGTATTTGTACCCTCATTACACGGGAAGTCAGGCGGACAAGAACCGCAGGCACCTCCTCTGGAATGCGCAAAAAAATCCCAAAGCCTCATAATTAGTCACAGGAAAAAAGAGAAGGTTGCAGTGGGTCCATAAACCAGAATCAATGCTCCTGATCAGGTAACGATCTCCAGCATACAAAAGGATTACCTACACTGCCATGCTAGCAGACTGAACTGCTGGCTCTTTACCTCCCAAGTTCAGCTATGCTTTACACTTGCACCTGCTAGCCCAAGAGGAAGAGACTGAAATTCAAGCACTTCTAGTGTTCCAACAGATACAGTAGCAGCAATGCAAATCCATGTCTAAATCCACGCAACTCCAATTGCTACTTTACTCACTCAGCATAAGACAAGTGTTGTGCCATATTTGAATCTACAATAAACACTTGAACAAAGACTTCTTCCTTGGAAAAAGTGCGGACAAAAATGTAACAGACATATGCAGAGAGCAAAATAACCATATAGTAATTTTTTATATGCCCAGAAACACAATCATTTTCTATTTACTATGTACATGTCTCAGCCTCTCACTGCTCAGCATGGGAATGTCATCTATAAGCTGGCTGAAATGGAAGTACTAACAAACCTGCCTCCTTCATGAGGACATTCATGGAGGCGGAAGGCTGGCAGGTCTGTTAATGTTAATTTGTAGCACTGACAGTGAAAACCAACAGCAATGAGGAGGAGAAAGACTCCACCTACACAGGAGTCCCGAAGGAAAGCTACAGTTGAAATGAACAAGCCAGGCTAAATTTCAAAGCCAGAAAGGTTTACAACTCAGTCAAAAACAGAGGCAACCCAATACTGCTGTTACTAAGTTCCATGTACAGAACACAGTTCATAAGTTCGAGACCCTGCACTATGCAAAACCCCGAAGGCAGAGATGCCAGAACACAGCTAAGTGAATTCCTCTTGTACCCCCATGACTACTCTTGCAAGTCCTGACTATACACTTTTCTGAAAAGCAAGGCCTGTGGAGGATCAGCTATTGAGGATAACCACAAGACAATTCTTCCCGCTGCTCTGTTTTCTCTGTTAATTTCACATCCGTTCTGTGCCTGTTGTCTCCGCACCACTGGCATTTTAGTAAATCGGCTGAGTTCTTGCTACCTGTCTGTCCTGCAGGACTGCAACTACTTCCTCACCAGACTGATATTTCATGCTTAGGCATTCTAGCCATCTACTGCTGACTAAAGTGCACCCATAACCACACTGCTTTCCAACACTGTGCTTATAAATTTTTTATTCCTCCCCAAAGTTATTTGCAGTTACAATTTAGGTCTATTAGATGAGTAACAGTAATGGTCTTTGAGTCTACAGTTACTTGTACATGTAAGAGCGAAAGGGCAATCTAAGGATACACTACAAATCTTACCCAAGTTGTCCCCTCTGTGCATCTGTCCTGAGATGTGTCAGATACCTTGTGTGTTTTGAACTCAGATCCTCAGTTGACAGCTGAGAGGTACACAACCTAATTACTGAGAGGCAACAAGTAAATGAGGAAACAAAGCCAGGACAAAGCAAATTTTTAAAAACTGCCTGCATTTTTGATGGCAGAAGGAATATGGCCTTGCATCAATTTTAATCTCTTTAATCAACAATGGAGAGGGGGAAAGGCACAAGACTATAAACAAAAAGACCACAGTTTGAAAAGTTAACAAAACAGTAGCTTTTTCAAGAAAAATAGTCATAAACATCAATAAGTAGCTGGAGAATGGAGAGGGGAAAAAAACCACGTAAACTCAATAGTGAAGAACAAAAAATTCCCACCTACCCATAGCCTATTCTAACAACACAGAAATTCCAGTTTGAATAATCTGAGGAATTTCTGTCTGAGGAAATAATGTGTCAATATACAATGAAAGTAAAAAATGAATAAATAAGACAACAACATAAGTATCAACAGCTAAGCGTCTATCAAAGCAACATTTTTCTAGGGATGCCACCATGTCCTGTTGCTCAGTTACGCTTGGAACATCCCTTTCAGGAGGGACCCAGAGAAACACAGTAGGTAACAGTATGCAATATTCAAAATTCAATCATTGGATGATGCGTTTTTATCTCATCAGGAATATGACAATCCTTGAAAAATTCATAGAGCCTGAACTGACATAATTAAACTCTTTAAGCCCAGCATTTACAGTATCGTAAATATAGTAAGTATTTACAGGCTCACGCCCCTTAGGTGTATGTCAGGGAGGGGGCCTTGACTGAGAAGGTTTCTGTCAGAAATGTCAAAAGAAAAAGTGAGAAAGGCAGCAAGAGAGAGGGAATTGAGGCTTAGCTGCCATCCTGTGGACTGAAGGCATTCTTGCATGGTAGAAACCTTTTGCATGATGCTCTGAGAAGAAATAGGAGGGAAACAAGAGGTCCCTTGAACCAGGAAAAAATAAATATGGTAGCAAAAGAGCAAGACCTGAAAGAACTGATATATGACTTCCTTGAATGGGTGCTCACAAATGAGAATGTGCAAAAGGATACCTTGAAAGAACCTGAGTAAGAAAGCAAGCACAAAGCGCAATCAGATGCCTCAAGGTTCCTATCTTTACCAAACTTTTATTACTTTACCAAAAAGCATTGAAAGAATTCAACCCCTCTCTCCCCAAGCACTGAATACTGCCAGGTTTAAGCACATAGGTAAAAAGGTGGCAGTATCAAGAAGAGCTTCTCCAATATGTGTGTTAATGCCACACTGTCCACTGCTTATCATTGTGGACTGAGGAGTATCAAGGGCGGGAGATTAGAATAGCTGGACCAGTGCAGTCTGGGCTGTCAGCTTCTCCGTTATTTTCCTTGTCTGAAGTAATGGCCTCAGAGCATCACAATTGTTCCACAATTGTATTCCAATATTTCTCTGGCAAATGCAGAATGGTAATAAGAGTTGACTTTTTCATGAAGTTTAGATTCTATGTAATTGAAGCTATTCACTGCCCTAAATTAGCAAACTATAGCAGCAATGAGACAGCCTTCTGCAATTTCCATTCTGTTCCCCAGATTCCCAACAGGACCTAGGAAAAATAGAAAGTGTTGAAGTTTCTGTTATTCAACTTCAACTAAATTTATATCCAGCACACCCTGCTGCAAAAGGAACACTGAGTACAGCTAGCAGACAGACTTTTAATTTGATGTACCAGTTTAGTCTACAGGGTCCATTCCCACCTCCTTCTAGGATCTTCTTTAGATCTCAGGTCTTTGGATTCCTTATTTGTATCACTCTTTAAATCATTACTAAGATTTTTTTTTCCAGGTAAATACTGAAATTTTGCAGGGCAAAGGACAGTTAAGATTTAACACCTGCAAGTATGCTCAATGTTGTTTGTTGTTTAACTGTTTGATCATATAGTGGAAACAACAGAACAGAAACACATTTTTTTTTCTTAAAGCCTGACAGTAAGAAGTATCTGACCCTCTTGTAAACTCTTTTGGTCTTTTGCAAGAACCAACTTGTATATCTTGGATCTACTTCTATGTACCTCCCCTGCTCTCAGCAGGAATTTAATAAACCTAGGTACTCTCTGCCTTATTTTCCTCATACAGAGTTTCTGCCATTTCTTGTGAGCCTCAGTCTCTCCGCAGATAAACTCTAAGAAACCCTGCATACTTCCTGCTCCTCCAACCCATCCTAAGAACTGTTTTCTCTACACCTGTCTGTCTCCCACTCCCCTAGAAGTTATTTCAGTGACTGGTATAAAAAACATTCACTAAGTATTTTTTGCTCAGGACAGTTCAGAGCCTTCTTCAGCACAGTACTGGATTTCTGGAAACACTCCCACAGCCCATGGTTGAATTAAGAATTTTCATATTCCTTTAACAGAAAGTGGCTTGGGAAGGAAACTGGATTTGCAGAATATCGTATCTTGCACATGACCTGTAAAGGCAATGTAAAACACCAGTGCCAACAACGCAAGGTTTGCATCTCCTTTCTCCATAACAAATTATCTGCTTACACAGCAGTGCTGAAATTAAGCCACTGAGTCATTACAGACCACTTCAAGAAATTTTTGCAAGACTCAGATACTTGCAAGACTCCAGCTGACAACAAGGTGTCATCAGGACAGTGTTGCCTATATTACACAAAAAGAAATAGTCTTCTGAGTTTGAGTTCCTGAACTTTACTTTCATTTTTCAATGGGATTGTGTGCAAAATAAGCAGATGGAGGGAGGAAGCCCATTTGAAAAAGAAATATTATTCCAGATGAATCATTTGGAAATTAACTGCAGTCTGCAATTTCAGGGTTGGGGACAAGGGGAGAAAGCAGAGTAAGCAATGTTACTAAAATATGGGGCAGTTATACAGTTAATACCTTAGTATGCTGACTATTCAAAACTCATATAAGTGATAATTTGAATTTGATTTGAAGCACCCTTCCATTAGTAAAGGGCTAACAAATTACATACCTGAACCACGAACAGTAGTGTTCTTTCAGGAGCTATTCCACATCAGGGGATCAGCTTACACTGGCAAATAATTTAAAGTAGAAATAATCTCAGTTTAGGTACCAAAAAACTCTTTATAGAAAAGCCTCTAGTACATGTGATCCTGCATGGTAGCAATAATAATAATAAAATACTGTCAAGTGTTTCTCCTAAAATACTTGCATACTGTAAATGAGCCTCGTGACTTAACAACAAAAACACACTAATCCCAGCAATCCTCCATCAATTCTTCATAATGGTAACTCTCTGCTGCTATGTTCACAAATTACCATAGCAACCATTAGATACCTCTATATTTTTAGATTAAAATTGCTTTTATTTTCACATAATACAGATCAAACTGAAAGAAATTACTCACTCATACCAGGAATTCCTACTGGAAATAAAATTCCATGGATAAATTAGAATAATACTACTGAAACACACACACAGAAACTGTTTAATTGCAAAAAGCAAATCACAAACATAACCATTTATAACACAGCTGCTTCTAAGATTGTAGTCTCAGCAAACCTCACTGGAGAGCAGCTCAACTAAAAAGCTCAAAGTGCCTTCTCAGGCTGGGGTTAACTACAGTAGTTCTTTGTGTTCTCTGTTAAAGCCCTATCTTTTTTTTTCTTTTTTTTTCCCCACTTTCTCTTTCTAAACAGGACATAACTTAACCCTCAAACACAGAAGACACCAATGTTCAACCAGTCATAATTCAGCTAACACTAGACAGGTCCTTGCTTTCCCAATTTTGCTTGATGCTATGTTATGCTTATACCCTCTGGTGGACAAAAAGTAATTCACAGCTCAGCCTACTGACTAAATTAGCACTGTGTCAACAGAAAATCTGTCACATAACTACGGAATAAAAGCCATGTATTGATACGCGTTCTCTAAATAGTAGAATTAAAGGAAGGTCTTGCAGCCACAGAGTCACAGAGTGGTTGAAGCTGGAAGGGATCTCCAGAGATCATCTAGTCCATCCCCCCGACTCAAGCAGCGACACCTACAGCACGTGGCACAGGAAGCCATCTTCCTCTCCAATTCAATAAACCATGTCTTCTCAGCATGCCCGAATTTAGACATGAATTCATGGTCACATAAAACAAACAAGCAAACAAAAAATCCAAACCACCTCTGTAGCATTCATAGTATTTAAGAAACAATGCAACCAAGGACTCCAAATTGAAGTATCCATCTACTTGGTGCCTTCTCCAAAATGCAGCAGCATGAATACAGAATAAGGTTTTAAACTGTATCACCTGCCACCTACATTTACAAGATCATTAAAAAAATTAAACTTGCCTTCATTTGGTAAGTCACTAAGCATTACTTGAAATAAAGGTGTAGTTTCCTTGTACTTTTTTTTAATCTAATCTCTACAGCAAAGAACTATGTGAAGGGATTGTGAGTTTCCTAACTGAGAGAATACGTCAAATTTGACAGTTATCACTGTCACGTCACTTTATATTTTGTTATTTATTGTGATCAGAAACAGATTTTTTAAATTTCCTTTCTTTTCTTTTTTTTTCTTTTTTTTTTTCTTTTTCTTTTCTTTTTTTTTTTTTTTTTTTAAGTTCCTAATGGGTATTTTTGTCATCCTTCTTCAAGGTGGGCTGTTGCCTCTTGACAGAGGAACCTTCCCAGACTTTGTTATCAAAAGACACAGTCTTCTACAACGGCACTCTCTCACTGCGATGGAGTAACCAGGATGAACAAAATGTTCCACTTAAGAAGCACACATATACAGAAAAGAATTTCTCCTCAGCGCTGTGTGCAGTATCGTCTATATCCTTCCTGAAAGCTCTTAAGAGTCAGCTGGGATTAATGAGTAAATGTAGATTGTCAGAAACAGTGATTCAAATGAATCTGCTCTGATCTCTTTGAGTTGTCTTCCTTTGTATTCCATACAATTTCATACATTTTTGACAAATCTGTTCTGTCTTTTCTCTGAATTTCTGAAAACTTAAGAGCCAGAAATTAACACTTGCACTCTAATGGGAACTACTCCAGTCTATTTAGGTTCTTAAGAATCAAGTGCATATATACGAATATTACTGTAGGAAGAATGGAGAAATTTGGTAAGTACAGCAATTTCAGATGGAAGGCACTGTTGAATAACTAACACCTAGTGTGAATAACTGTGTTACAGAGGCTGCTATAGTACCTTCCACCCACACCTGTTTCCTTTTTTTTTTTTAAAGGCACTAATTTGTTAGGGAGTATTCGTTCAGTTCTTATGGTCGTGACACTCTTCTCACTAAAAAAAAAGTTAATACTAGATTAAAATGTTCCTATTTTAATATTACACCTCTTTCCTGAAAGGTGCTATCTGTACAGCAGAAATCCTTCAGCACTTATATATGCATTTGTGCCGCTTACTATCACGAATACTGAAACCACATACCAGTTATCCTCATCAATTCTGCTACAGCATGAAGCCTAAAAAGCTCATGTCCTCGTAGAAATTGTCACAGAACAAGATAAAATACTACACATCAGCAAAAGTGTTTTTTACTCTCTTCTTGAGTTTAAAAACGAACGAACAAACAAAAAAAAACCCAAAAAACATACACCTACTACATGTTACAGAGGCATTATCAATCAAAATTCAAAGGGGAAAAAAAAAAGGCAACATCTTCCACTCCTTGGTAGTGTAGGGATGCTCTATACCCATCTTCTGTGTGGCAGTACAATATTTTGTCCAAAAGCTCAATATCAGACAGAAAACTTTAATTTTACCTATTGCCAAAAAAACAGAGGTTATAGGACTTCTCTATTTTCCACTGGGCCAAATGGCTAGGAATCTGCTAAGATGTTGAAATTGTCTGTCACAGCTGAATCAATGTAATGTAGATATCTACAGCTGGCAATTCCAGAGAACTGTCAGGTTGATCTCCCTTGCCAAGAGACAAGGTTAATCGGTAAGCTGAAGTTAGCTGTGGTACAAAGCAGTCTATATACAGCAAAAGTACACGAACCTAACCTTCTATTCCTACAATACTGCATTGAAGACATGCTCCAACAGTACTTTTTTATGCTTGCCATTCAGCCTCTCGTCCCTAATCTGCTCTACACAACTCAGTTCCTTATCTTTGATGACTCAGTATGGCAATGCGTTTTCACATTTGCTGCAAATCCTTCAACAATTACCTGTTACAGAAGGCTCAGGCTCTTTCTGCTTAAGAGTCCACAGAGTTCTGCAGCTCTTCTGCAGACATGACATCTAACATTGTTTGGTTAAACATAGAATACTGCTGTTCACAGGGTCAGGAGTAGGCAGACTGTAGCCAGAATGACTTCAAGGAAAAGGAGATAGAGCAAACTACACCAAAAGGTAACATGTTCACGTTCTACTTGGGTCTCAGTCTGAGGCCTTGTACAAGTCACTGCATGAATGCAGTAAGATTGGATAATGTTAATGGAATAAGGTTGAATTGGGGTTTTTAAAGGAGGCATTTTTGTGTCTTAACAGTCAGCAAAATGTAATCCTTAACTTAGTGTAAGGAAATATAAGAACTGTAACTAGGTCATGAGAGGATAGGAGCTGAGAAACAGAGCAGAGGTTTACAGAGCAGAGAACAGGTTTACTAACAAGGGGTTTACACAAATGTTTTGGGTAAAGCAGCAGCAAAAACCTAATTTTACCTGCAACATTGAAAAGAAATAAGAGCAAGTTCATATTTTTCCTACATTCTGTATTTTGATTGCAGCTCTTCACTGTAAATAGAAAAATGGCAGTCTGCACTGAACTTCAGGATTCTGCAGATCCCTGCTGTGTAGCAAACAGAGTTTAGTTCATCATTCTGGTCCATACACACAGTCAGGGGGATGAGGTGTGGGAAGAGATATGTGAGGTAATTTCCCAGATTGTTTCCTTTGGAGCTCTGATCTGGTGCTTCCCCAGCATAACACATCTAAAACAAAATGACAGAAGATACTCTATACCCATCCATTCTGCCTTACAGTCCATATGACTGCTGAGAAAGAATTCAAACTTTATTGTTCTAACATGATGAAAGGATTCAAGAGTCTGAATGCACGTTTTTCAAGTCCATCTTAGAAAGGTAAGACACGGAGTCAGAAATGCCATAGGCTAATCTGTATGGTATTTGAGGTGCAGAAAGTCAGTGATATTTCCTGGACAAATCTTTACTGTTCATAACCCCATTTTCTGTCCTAAGCCACAGTGCAGGTTCTTAGTTGCTATGCAATTTTAGTGTTTTCAGTTACCATTTAAACCAATTTTTCTCACAACGTTACTCTTCACAACTCTTGAGATCCTATTTTGGGGACTCGAGGCTTGACTTAACATGTTCATAAAAGTACCTTTAAATAACATAAGACTGAGCCATGTTTACAGCTTCTTGTAATAGTGCCAAATTCCAAAGGAAGGGTGACCAGATATCCCTTCTCCTCAGTAATACTATAGCATATCCCCACATGGCATACGCACATATGCACATACAGGCTCTTAAAAATTAAAGTCAGTAGGTTTCAGAGCATACATAGAGCACACAAACTCATACAGCTTCAGAACACTGCGTTGGTTTTCCCTATAACTGACTTCATAGGGCAATCTGGAGAGCAGCAGCACAAGACGTCTCAGCTAAACGGCAGATTACAGATTCCTAGTGGGCTGGGCAAGAAAAACTAGAGAATTGACAAGTTAGATACAGCAGTGTGATTCAGCATCTCCCCAGCGAGTGGCAGAGTCACATGACAATACAGTGTTCCCATC
>JAUBNY010000309.1:468033-486794 GCA_032275445.1 Crypturellus soui | reverse complement strand
GTGTGTGTGTGTGTGTGTGTGTGTGTGTGTGTGTGTGTGTGTGTGTGTGTACACATATATTTAAAAAAAAAAAAAAAAGCAAAATCAAATAGATTTTCTACTGGGCTCTCAAAGGATTTATGTGTAGTTTAGGACAAGGATTTTTGGTAAAATGAAGGTTTCTGACACGGCCTGTAAAGTTACTAGTAAGAGCAATAATAATTTGTTTTCACTGAGTAGCTAAGCAATTCATAACTATTTGCCATAAAGACAACGGAAAACAAGCAAAAATGCAGTCCCAATCTTCAAAGTTGCAAACTGCTGAAGGGATATCTTTTACAACAGAAATAGTATCACCAGAAACATGCCTTATCTGTAGAAGTACTTCTATGCACCGCCAGTAGCAAAACACCAGGATACAGCAGAGTCCACTTCAGTTCAGAAATACGACAGCAAAAGGCACAGGCAAACAAGAAAGCCTGCACCTAGAGCCAAGAGTGGTCTTCAGTAGGGAAGGAAGAGACAGATTCCTTTGGTCTCTAGTTTCAGTAAATTAAGACCATGGAGTGTTTGTTCAGATGGCCATGTTTAAAATGGTGGTCCCCCATTATGTATCTCAACAGCAGGAATTTTACTCATATCATAAACTGAACCTGATGGTATGTGTGCAGGCTACACACGTGCAGTTTCAGTTCCACAAAATATACTCTACTTTGACCGTGACTCTGCATCAAGCGTTGTAGACTTGCATGGTATATGGACAGACAGAAAAAAAAAAAAAGGTCCATGGGCAGAAGCAGGATGAAGCAAGAAAGCTGATTAATCTCAAAACTGTGCCTCGCTTTTTTTTCTCCTCTCTCCCCATAAATGGAATTCCAAGATTAGTGAAATTCATAGTTAAAACTGTTTTTTTTTTCCCCACTTTTTATGCTCTGAGTACTAGCTCTCCTGAAATCAAGAGACAAGGGCATCTTGAAATTTCCCAGATATGTCTGCAGGTTGTATTAAGCTATGCTTTCCCTAGTCATCATGATAATGAAAGAATTTGTAACAACCATTGGAATTATAGAGAGTTCAAAGACTCCCTTCTCACACTCCTTCTGCCCATTTTTCCTTCTCTCACTGATGTTCTTAGAGGTATCAAAGTGAACAACAGAACTTGATATAAAATTCAAGCAGCTTCAAGGAGACAGACAAAAACTTTACAGATACCCCACTTTCCTTCTCAGGTTAACTCCTATAAATACCTGTATCTGCTCCATCACATGTGCGTATACTATAACTTTTTTCTTTGTAGCTCAGTTTTCAATTCCCTCATGCGACCTTCTGGAAAAATAAAATAAAACAAAAATCAAACTCTCTTATCTTCCAGTACCAGGAATTGGAATCTGCAGCATTCCTCCAAGAAGCCTTTTTTTTTTTTATGTTCAGAAGTACTCAACACACATCACTTCAGTCCCGTTGCGAAAAAAACTGGACATGACAGGCACTGGTCATTCTAAAGGACAGTGAATTATACTGGGCACTTCTTAAGAATACACAGCTGCAGAAGGATACCCAGAGCAAGACATGACATTCCGGGCAGCCACCCACCCCTGTGGAACTCCACTGTCTAATACCTTTTCTGGCTTTTCTGCAAAGGATGTCTCTAACCCTAGTCAGTTCTTCTCCTCAACGAGGGTTATATAGAGGGAATCCCAAAGCAACAGACTATGTACAGACATATTAGCATCCCCTCCAACAGAAAGATGAAAAGGAGAAAATTCTGGAGGATATGCATCCTCTAATTCATATTCTAAATCTCAGCCTCCTCCTTGCCTTGGAAAGAGCTCTACAAAGCAGTAGCTGTTATGTACATGAATCTCAGCTCCTTTCCTTTGAAGCTTCCCCTCGAAGGTGACAGGCAAATCCTGGGACAGAGACAGATGCTGGGGAGGGGGAGGTCTCCTTAGGATGACTCGACAGAAGCAGCAGAGACTGCAGCTTTCTTCTTGGGGCGAGCTTTCACACTTCTTACTGGAAGCTAAGGAAAAAAGAAAAAGAGCCATTTTATACTAGCTTACCTTAACACCTTAATTTTTAACAGAACAAAAGAAAAGGTGCAGACATACATGTCATATACACCTAATTACACATAACTGGTCTTGTACACTGTAAATGCAAAGTCTAAAGTACAACCTAACACATGTTTTGCTGATTATTACACTTAGCCTGAAAAGCTCTACAACGTGATCTAATCATATATCATTCCTCATCATAAAAATTAGGAGCCTGATTTAAGTCAAGCAAACAATATGTCTCCAGCTTAAAAAGATGTACTTTATCATGCACAAATCAAATCATTAAAAAAAAAAAATTCAAGTGAGATCAAAACGGGAAGAATCAGCTTGAAGGGCATACTGCACAAATCACACTAGCTTCTGAATGGAAAGATGATTAAAATACTACAAAACACAACTGCATTCATTTTAACGTTTGGTGTGTTTCAAGTATATGAATATAGGAAGCTCACACCCATCTGATATGGCTGTAAATATCTGGGAGCATCACATGGCCATAGGAAGAGACAGTTCAACACTGACTAGTTACTTTGACAGGACAAAACCTAAACGGGCCCCAAATTTAGTTTTGCCAAATCAAACATGCAGAAGTCCAGGAAGGGCTATAAGGGTATACAATATCTGTATTTTAGATGATGACCCAGGAATAAAGGTCACAGCAGTACTATGTATTCAGAGTGTCTGCAACAGACAGGAGAGAGTATAGCCAACAAAATATGCTAACAACAACAATAAAAACATAGTGTCCTGCCCTTAAACATAACATATGAATGAAAGAAAAATTTAGGTCTTGTGTTAAGACAGAGGTTTCTAGGCATCATAAGATTAGAGAAGCTGGACAACTGCATAGTAGGTGCACCTTAAGGCAGTGCTCTCATGTAGGACTCTTCCAGCAAAGCTTATTCCAGCAAAGTCAATATATAAACAGCTTTTAAATTCAGTAGGACTATGAGGCAAGCGCCTCCCAACAAAGTTCACAAATCAGTGCCCATACTGAAGTAACTTGCACAGTAGCTCACCTCAGTTTTTGACATCTTCTTTGAAGCTTTCAGGCTCTGGGTACGTTTTGGCAGTTTGTCTCCTGCATCTTCATCTGATGGGTCTGTTCTAATCTCAGATGGGCTTCCATTAGATCTGTGTGCCACACTGCTCTCCTCTCCTGAGGAGTAACAGGAAGCTAAGTTAAAACAAGAAAAAGTTTTATTAAAGACTTCTGGAAAAAAGAAAAAGGATATGAAATTTCAAGTGGAAGTCATTAAGGACCATAAGGAGGAGAGATGTCAACAATCCTTATGAAAAATAACCCACACAGCAAAGAGATGTGTTAGAAGATGGGAAGGAACTAGGAAGGATAACACAGCGTCCTCTAGGTAATTTGCAGTCCTGTAGACCTTGTGGGACTCAAAGCATGAAGCACAGGGATCCCATCCCAGCTCACCATAGAAGACCTCGCAGACTGGAACAGCAGTTTTGTTCTGTACCTGAATCCTCAATGGTTTCAAGGAGGCTCCCAGTAGAAGGGTGCAACTGTGGCTCATGGCTTCGCAAATGCACAGTATCCTCATCGCGGATCAGAGTAAGATCCTGCATGCTGAAACTTCGCAGCTTCTCAGACAAAACTCCCTGACCCTAAAAGGACATGAAAATTAGTGTCAAGGACACTTTGTTTTCTCCAAGATCATCTCAGAAGTAGGGAAGTGCACATTAGGGTATTCGGAAAAGAACAGAGAAAGGAAAAGAAGAGAGGTATGTTCCATGACCAAAAAGAAAAACTGAACTGCAGCAAACTCCGTACCCCCCTACCTCCTCTTCCTGCAAGTCAGGATAGGGCTAGTTGCAAGAAAAACTGGAGGAAAGGAAAAGTTGACTGCTCTGAAAACTATCAGTATCAGTAAGAGACCCACAGCACTGACTGGCACAAAGCTAAACTGCTGGTGGATTCATGCATGTCACAGAAGCTTACATTTTGTTTGTAGTACACAGATGTGGCATTACCTTTGCAGCTGCAGTAACTGCTGCATTGGCAGCCAGGTTTAACCCTCTCTTGCCAACTCGCATCATGGTTTCATAGCTCTTGTCACGAGCCTGAGTGATATATTCATCAATTTCCTAGGAAAGCAATGGGGAACAAAGCATTTAGGCCCTGGTTACATATATGAGCAAAGTCTCCCCCACCATCACCTTTAAAAACAGAGTTCATCAGAATCCTTTTACCAAGGCTACCAGCATCAGCTGGCATTGATCAAGTATCTGTCTTGCTATTTACAGAAAGCTTGCAAATGCAATGCTGATTTACAGAAAGTTTCTTCTACTATGTACTTGCTTACATTGAGAACATGAAAGAACAGCCTGGCTACAGAACATGCTGCTTCTGTCATGATTCAGTGAGCTTAACTGAGAGTGACTACATGGGCTTATGTCATTAGATTAATTAAACATGCTTTCTAAGCATCAGGGAAACAACTGGCTATACTGTCATCTTCAGTAAGCTGCTGTATGACATCTTTATATCAGAAACAAAATCATTCTATATCCACTAACGTCAGCACAACAGTGACTCACGCATTTCAATTTTTATTGTAGCATAACCAAATCAGAAGTCAGTCAACTTCCAGACAGGTCAATATCTCCTGACAACAAGCAAATACCTTCTCCTTATTGGAGAGCGTTGGGTGCACAAACTTCCTGTAGAGGACACTGGAGCCCTTGGTGTAAGGGGACAGCAGCCAAATCACAAATGCGATTTTCAACTCGAAATAAAAGGGAAACCTGAGAGAAAGAAAGGGAAGAAAAAACAAGAGAGAGAAAGACGGAGAACTGGAATCAGAATGAGTACAGAGACAGAGGGAGACGACTGGTAGAGAGCAGCATAAGCAGAAAGAACAAAGTAAAGAGTAACAACTCAGGGGTAAAAAAAAGAATCAGTATGTCATGTCAGAAGAGCAACCCCCTCTTTGAAATCTCAGGACATACCTTCAAGTGTCATTTAGTCTTTCATCCATAGCCATGAATACTTCATAAACAGGGCATCCCTCAGCCCTGCAAACACACCAAGTTACAATCTGATAGCCATTCTCACCATTGCGAAGTCTGCTTAGAGACCGTTCACTGGAAGTTAATATTACAGTAGTTTCCCTCTTATTTTCCAAGATTTACAACTAGGTTTTCAAGAACTTTAAGTTCTTGCTAAGACTAATGGCTCAGTTTCTAAAACCTCCAGCAAGTACTTCTCAGATGAGACAAAAAATAAGGAACAGTGTAAATGAAAAAGAGCTGACAGATGTAAGCCTTTCACCTCCAACCTTCATTCAGTGAAGTCTCTGGGAAAGACAGTAGAGATTCAAGTACTTGAATGCAAACTTTCTACTGCATATATTAGTAGTAAGACACTTCTGTATTTTGTGGGCCATTTTTAGTACACAAACAAGCCAAAGCTCTTGCACGTTTTAGATCTTCGTTTATTTTTCAATGTTCATGCAGAAAGATGCAAAACTGCTGAGCACTCCTATAAGACAGTCGTAGCCAAATCATGTTTCTTTAAAAGATGCAACTCAGATTAGGGTGGATTGTTTCAGAGATATGTGCAAAGCAAAAACACTAAAGCAATGAAGAAATAGAAGACTTCCTGTTCCAAAGATCAGTCCAGTAAAAGATGTGAAGCAATGACTTGTCAGTTTTGGAGGTCTCTGTACAGATACCGTCAAGCACAATACATAGCACCAAAAAGCTTAAGAACCTGCTCTCTCTCCCCCACCTCTAACAGCAGAAGAAACTCTCATCACATAAGACACCACTCAGAGCGGAGACATGCATCTGATCTGCTTTTCCACACAACAGCCTTGCAATGGAAAACAGATCTCCTCCCACTACTTTTTTTTTAATATGCCTTTTAATGTGATCTTTATTTCCCAAATTCTACTAGTCCATCTTACAGCTTCTCAAAAGCATTTTGTGCAATAAATGGACAAAGACTACCTTATGGACCCATCTTAGCTGTTGGAAGCTACAGGACATAAGTAGCTAAGAAAAATACTACTACCCCCAATGTCTAGAAAGCTTCACACTCTTCATGTGGGTTGAAAAGGCCTAGAGGAGAGACAGAGTTTGCTTTTAGTATCTATACTATATAAAAAGATAAGCCACCAAGATACTCACCAAGAAAGAACAATGTCTGTAAGTGTTTCTGCTGTGGTGAAAAAGGCAAACACAATCCAGTACATCATCCACTTCACCTACAAAAGAGCAGTCACTCAATAGACATTCATCAGAACCCAGCAAAACATCTTATCTGTAAAAATGCCTCATCACTTCCACAAATTAAGAAAAAGCAAAGAGTAAGAAGGCACAGTTAATTGGTGACAGAGGGTCATGTACCAGATGTTACATTATAGTTTGGGAAAACAGGTAAAAGTACTGATATTATGGAAAATGTCTCTCCTGTAGCAATATCATGACATAAAAATAGTGGCGTGATCCCGAATAAGAGATTTTAAAACACTCAGCAGTTCTCATTAAATGTTATATTCTTTAATACATAGAGACTACATTAATGATATTACATAAGGGATCTTTTTCCTTTTTCTTAAATAGTGTCTCAGCAAGAAGAGCAGGAAAACAAAGACATCATTATCTTCTTGTTTAAGCTCCAGTCTAGTTTACTAAGTGTATTTAGTGCTCTTAAGGGACACCTGCAGTATAATGTTCACCTTCCTACTTCCTCACACCCTTCCCTGTCTTCAAAAACAAACACAAAATAACCCTTCCCTCTTCCCCCGCCCCCGCAACTAATAGTTTTGTAACAGGTTGCTGAATTACAGACCAAATAACAATAGCCCCTAAGAAGGACAAGTCAAATTATAAAACCTGCTACCCAAAAAGTAGAATCTTCTGTCTCTTCCTAAAAATGTGCAGCAGATAAATGGAGACAGGAGGTCACCTTTGCTTAAAGCAAACTTGACTCTCAATGTCAAGAATAGGAGAAACAATCCAAATTATGGGAATTCTGTATTGAATTTTCTATAAATAATAATGAAAAGTATCATATTGGTTTTAGTTTTTTTTCTCTTATCAGATGTTTAAAAAGATGTTTAAAAAGCATTTTGCATCTTGTACAGTTTCACTTGCTAGCTTGTAGAGTTAGAAAATTCTAGCATCGAGATCTTTTTAGCAATAGTGATCTTACATTGCTAGAGTAAATTTTTAGCAGTAATTTACTTACTGAAATAACATTAAAAGTTTAGCAATATTCTCGGTTACAGCAAGTAAAGTTATAAAGGCTGATATACCCCCAAACCTACATGAGATGGTAAATTTGTGATCTGTAACAGAAAGAGGCTCAGGAACTTAAAAAAAAAAAAAAAAAAAAGTATATACATATATATGCTGCCTCCAACCTTCTAAAATAGTTGACTGTTCTTAGATATTCCTTAGTAAGGTAGCTGATTTCTAGTTTGCTGTGCAACTTTTCAAAACACAATGTAGCAAAACTAGTATTCTCCGGCTCTAGCGCTCTCCGTTTTTTCCGCCCCCCACCAAAGTCACCAGTCTGGACAGGAACAGGAATTATTCACTTGAGTTATAAAGCAACCCTAAGGAATAAATCATTAATGACTGGATGCAGCAATTTAAACTAGCCCCCGGGCAGAAAAGAGTGCAAATAATGATGAATGAAAGGCAAACGGGACCTCACCCATTGCTCAGAGATTTCTGGGAAGCTACATACCAGGAAATCTAACTTTAGTCTTAGGGAAAGGAAATCGTAACAGAAGCAAATAATAGATAAATAGTATGGAATGATGAAGAATGAAGAAAGTGTCAAGGACAAAAGGGAAGGGGCTCCTGAGGATTAACAACTATTTAAAAGATAGGCAAGGAGGGATTAAAAAAAAAAAAAAAAAAAGAATGTCACTTTTCACAATGAGGATAGTAGCTACTGAAATCCCATGGGAATCAATGTTGAGCTCAGCACTGGTAAAAGGTGCAATGATGATATGACAAAAGGGTGACATGACAGCAACATTTGCAGAAGATAACTTTTCCACGCAGGGAATTAGCTGGGTGATGGTGAAAGAGTTCAGAAGCTTGCATCTAAATTGACTGCTCTTCAGCTGACCACTTTATCGCTCAGTGTCATTAAATACAAAGCAATGACCAGGCAGTTTCTGTTTTTTCCGGGTGACTGCTATTGGGGGTATACAAACGAGCTCCTACTCTCAGGAGGGGTCACCCTAGCCAGCCTGTGGAAACAACAAGCCCAGCACTCGTTATACTTGTTAAGTGCTAGCAGAATGTCCTAGAAACAAGCACAACCAAAAACACCATTATGTTTCTGTTTAAACACACAGTGTGTTCACAGTTTCAATGCTGGACACAGGCCTGGTTCTTGGCTACTGCTGCCTCTTACCACCCAACATCCCATCCCCTATAGATAAAGAAAAATACAGCTGAACTAAAAAATGTGCAGAAGCACAAGTGGTCTATAACTACTCCTTCATAAAGAGGCATTAGATATACTTGGACTTTTTGGCCTGAAAAAGAGAAAATGAAGAAAGGATAGGACACAAAGGGAGTCTCTAAAAGCCAAAGTTTCCTAGAGTAGTTCAGGAGGTGCTAAATATTCATTAGTACAAGAAGAAAAAAAAAGTGTTTTTTTTTTTTTTAAAAAAAAAAAAGCTTTCCACTGTGCTCTGTGATGCTATAGCTGAACTGCTTTTGATACCTTGATCTTCATCAATGCAGTACTCAGCACACTCTCTAGCATAGACGTTACCCTGTGAGCCCTTCTCTCATCCCCCAGCATTGGCTCTTCAGCACCATGAGAAAACAGTGACGCTCAGACAGTGCTGCTGCACACAGAACCACGGAATCATAAAGGTTGGAAGGGACCTTTAGAAATCATCTAGCCCAATCCCCCTGCACACGCAGGGTCACCTAGAGCATGTGGCACAGGATTGAGTCCAAGCGGGTTTTGAAGATCTCCAGAGGAGACTCCACAACCTCTCTTGGCAACCTGTTCCAGTGCTCTGTCACCCTCACTGTCAAGAAATTTTTCCTTGAGTTCCTGTGGAACTCTTGGTGCTTCAGTTTGTGGCCGTTTCCTCCTGTCCTATCGCTGGCCACCACTGAAAAGAGGCCGGCCCCATCTTCCTCCCTCCCTCCCTCGAGGCATTTACGGACATGGATCAGATCTCTTCTCAGGCTTCTCCAGGCCAAGCAGGCCCAGCTCTCAGTCTTTCCTCACATGGTAGATGTTCCAGGCCCCAACATGCAGCACACCATTCTCATTTTCCACTACCTTTTCACATGAAGAATAGTTTGAACAGATATTACCCCCCCACACTTGTATTTAACAACATTTCTTTTCTCTCTCTTCTTGCTTTTGTTGAGAAATAGAAATTCCTCCAATAATTAACAAATTGGGCAGATGTACTCCAATATTGAAATGCTTATATCTAATACAGCCTTCTAAAGCAAAAAGAATTTCTACATAAGATCTACTTCATCAGTTCAAATACAGTATCTTGAACCAACTCCACTATTTTCACTTAAATCAAGACTAGGAGCAAGTTCTTTGCTGCAACAATTCAGAACTATCCAGAACTATCAAGAAAACTGATCAATAAAGCATAAATCCCAGACTTTTCCACAAGGGCACCAGTGGGACTTACAGTCAGATTAGTTGACATTCTTTGATGTTACTCCTAGGATAACTTTATGATACCCAGTATTCTCATTTCCTTTTAAAAATCAAAATAGTGATTTTTTTTTGGTAAAGTAGATATTATCTACCAAAAAAACAAAATCACATCACTATACATCTACATTCTTCAAGACAGATAGTACTATATACCTCAAAAACTGCTGCTCGCAGAAAATGAGCAAGATTTCTGTGAAGAGTGCCTACAAACTCAATGGTTGCGTATTTGCTAGGTTTCTGAACTTCAGAACAAGCATGCCAGGAGACATTAAAAAAACAAAAAAGAGAGATTTTTCTTAAGATCTCAGCAGTGCAATTTCAAAATGTGAAATCTGAGTCTGTCATAAAGTTAACATAGATCCTGTGGTTAGAACACAATCCTTCCATGACAGACACTCAGGAGCAAGGCTAAAATTCCAAATGAAATCTGCATTTGCTTAAACAAATGAAGGTCATAAACTGTGAGGAAAGAAAAGAAAAAGACCAAGGCAGGCAGTAATCAGATTGCACAGACAATTATGAATCCACAGGATCATGTGGTTGTTCTGATAGTTTCTTCCATCCAATAATAATGAATAAACTTAGTAGTTCAGAAAGGAATACAGTATTCCTGACTGACAGTATCAACCAACCAACCAAAATCCAAAAGATCAGCTGTGCCATATGTTTTGCTTTGTAAATCTGTGCACTATGAGCTAGATTCTCACCACAGTGACAGTCCTTCTTGCAAACTAGCTGGTTAAATTTTAAGGCAATGCATAGAATGAGCCCGTGCAACTCCTGCAGATGGAAACACGAGACACAATAAGCGTAGATCCCGCAATGTATAGTGTTAACAACGTATAGTGTTAATAGTTAACATGTCACTCTGTAAGGGGCAAACAGAGCAGAGGAATGGAGAGTCATGGGCTGCACCAACAAGCCATGCCTGAGCTGTACTCACATGGTCAACATCCTACTGCCTGTGTTTCCTCTGGTCTCCATTCAGCTGCTGCTCCTCCTGCATAGAAGCTCATCCCACCCCAAACCAAACAGCCCTCGGCCCCAGTGGCCAGCTCCAAGCAGGTCTCTGTAGGCACAAGGAGTCACTGAAAAACGCCTGCTGCTTGAGGCACTGCCATGGTGGCAGTGATATACACAGAGGGAAGCTCCCAGGGAGCAGAGGACAGTGTTGGCCACCAGGAAACACCGACCAGGTGTACAGGGAAATGAAATTCAAGAATTGCCTGGTTTTTTGAAGCAAAAGGGAAGAGAGGAAAAGAGGTGTCAGCCAAGGGCTGAGGCGGCAAACAGAACTTGTAGCCAGGCTCCGAAGTGTCTCCCGGGGCACCCTGCCTCCTGCCTTCCCTCCCTCGCCCAGCATTCCGCTTCAGGCAGCGACCGCTCCCGGCCTGCGGTGGGGAGGAGGCCTCCCTACTCACATATTCTTTCACGTTCTTGGTCTTCACGGCCTTGTAAGAGGAGTACGCGGGGTAGAGTGTGCCGAAGATCAGCCTGCAGCAAGAACAGACCCTCAGGGCCGCCGCCCCGCCGCCTCAGAGGCCACACGGCAGCCGCTGCCCCGGCCGCGCCCCGCCGCAGCCGCAGCCCCAGCCGCCCCACACCGCCGGCTCCACCGCACTGCTCCCGCGCACCTCCGGCTGAGCCCCGCGCACCCCCAGCCCAGCGCACTCACACCACGAGGCGGGAGATGATCCAGGAGACCATGGCGGCGGCGGGGCCAGCACGCAGCGCGGCGGTGGCGCGGGGCGGCGCGCGACGGGCAGGTTCCTGCAGCGGCGCAACCCCGCCCGCCCCCCGCGGGGGAGGAGCCGCTGCGTCGGGCCGGAGAGGCGCGCAGAGCCGCAGGACGCCCGCAGCTCGCCCCGAAGCGAGGGGCGCCGGAGGCGGGAAAGGGCGACGCCTGAGGCGCGGCAGTGGCGGGCGCCTCCCGCGCCGCGGTGCCCTGAGGCGGCTCTCGGCCTTCGGGGGCGCCGAGGCTGCGGCGGGAGGCGGCGCTGCGCAGCCGAGGCGGGGCCGGCTGCTTCCAGCAAGTCCCAGGCCTCCCGGGCAGGCGGATGATGACCCGCCATCCCGCCCCGGGGCCGCCGATCGACTCAGCCGCGAGCACGAGGGGCCATGAGCTGCGCGGGGCACCTTGTCCGGGGCCAGCACTGCCCCCAGCTCTGAGGAGAGAGGTGAGTTTGCACACGCAGCACTAAACCCCAATGTTACATAAACTCACTATGATTGTGCAAGAGAACTTAATGGGATTTTTCAGGGAGAGAGACAAGGAAACTAAAGCAGCACTGTGGCAAAACCTCGCTGCTTGCCAAATGCCCATGCTGCTCTGCACAGCCAAGAGTCAGGCAAGGCAGAGTAGAACAAAGGGATGGGAATGTTCTCAGGGCTCCAGCTTAACAAGCTGCAACGAGAAACACAATGGCAGCAGCTCCCCCTTAGCTCTCCTTTCCAAAACCACCCTTTTGCAGAGCAACAAAGTGCATTTTATCATGCAAAACAATTCTGTAAGAGACTGCACATTTTCACCACTGACTGCATATATGACCTACCACTAGCAAGGCATCTGCCCAACACATTCAAACTGTACAAACATGCACAACCCTCCCCTCTGCTTAAAAACCACCACCTTCATCCAGGCACCAGAGCATTAGTGGCTTTAGTACCTGAACAATGCATTATGTATCGCGTTCACATGTCATGGCTGGAGCATGCGGTGTCCTGTTCGGTCTGTGAAGAGGCCACGAGCACTGAACAACAGGGCAGTTTCTGATGTCTTAGACAGTACAACAAGCTGCCTAAGGAGAAATACACGAACATGTATGGTGCATTACCAGTAAGCAGTGGTAAGAACAAGAGAATATGAACCTTGGCAAAGCTGGCAGGCCTCGTGGATGTCACAAGCAGGAGCTTCTTGCCAAGAGGCAATGCTGAGCTTTAGAACAAGTGCAGGAAGGATATCTTAAGTAGCAATTTACAGGTAATGATAAGGAGCTCAATTTCTTTTCCTATCATAAAGATGACTGAGAAATTAATTCATTAACCTATGTTCTCTCAAGTACCTGGAGTGTTTTTTTGAAGGACTGGTAAAATAATAAGACCCAGATGCTGGTCAGAGTAAACTAGAATGATTTATTCTTAGTAGTATTTTATTAACAAGTTACTTGTAATATTGCAAGTCTTATGAAATTAAGATATTAAGACCTTATCCACAATAGCAATTTGTTACTTGCTTTCAAATTAAGACAATTTCTTCTTCCAGCCACTGCTGGAGTAGCTCAGACATAGTTATTTGTGTTCTGCTGCTGGTTAAGGCTAGTGACTAATGATCCGTCATGGCCTAAAATGAGATGTTAAAATGAAGTTTCTTAAGAGCTGCTCAAGCAAAGCCACACTTGGAACATGCCTGTTTGGAGCTGGAGCTCCTGCCACAGGAGTTCAAGCTGCCACAATAGGGAAAAACAGCAGGTCAGTCAGGACCAGGAGCACTAAAGTGACCGGAAAGGGTAAATAAGCATCCTCAGAAGAAAGAACACCACAGCAAGGACCCTCACTCTGAAGCTTGAAGGTGCAGATTGCAACAAAGGAGAACCAAACTCTCAAAGGGGTGAGGAAAACACAGAAAATAAAGTGTAAACTTACGGTACAAACTCACATAACGCTCTTATGGATATTCTATAATTCCAGAGTGCTACATATTAGTTTTAACCCACAATTTGTGTGCTAATAATTCCTTTGGTTTTGGTCGAATATTGTTTTAGGTTGATTGCACTGCACGATCACTCACAGAGAAAATACAGTGTTTGGACCCAATCCAAGCAGAAAGCTTCAGTGCAAGATGCAGAACACTTGTGCAAATCACTAGTGCAGATCACTACACCTGGAGTGACCCAAACTATTCCCTTACATGTAGCCAAATCTTTGAACCCATGGCTAATTCTAGTAACCGCTGGTATACAACAAAATGAAGAAAACACCTCAGCTGTAATTAACTACTCAGAATGGTTTGTATGCATAGAGCCCAGCAGAGACTCTTCACAACAGAAATATGCTGAAGCTGAAGGGTTCATGGACTAGGATGATCCTTTTCAAGCACTTGCTGAGGTTGAAAGATACCTCTGGAGAGAGTCTAGACAAACTTCCAGCTCAAGCAGGTTTATCATGTGTAGGCATGTGCCCAGATGGTTTCTGAGTATCTCAAGGATGGAGATTCTGCAACCTCCTCTGGACAATTTGTTCCAGTGCTCAGTCTTCACAGTAAAAAGTTTTTTCTTATGTTTAGACAGAATTTCCTTTTCAACTGCAGAGGACTGAATTAGATCCTATTCATAGGGGCAGCTGCAAAGGCCAAGGAATGATCTACTTGCACTCAGAAATCTACCTCAGAGACTGTCAGCCAACAGGTCAGTGAACAGGAATTGTTAGCTCCAACGGATCCAACCTGGGATCTTTGCCACCTCATCCATAGCTCCTCTGGGGAGGGCAGTACTGATCCCCAGCCTGTTTGGAAGACAATGAGGAGAGGGGAGCACATCATGGAAGATGTGCTTCATGACAGGATGGCTCCTCTACTCAAAGAATCTCTCAGAATCAAGAATGTGCCACTTGAGACTCCAGCCTTATTAAAAACACAACAAGCCTTCTGCTTGGACACAGGGTAACTTGTTATCAAGGTGTCTATAATACCCAGGGGCAGAAGCCACAACAGCCTCAAGACAAGAAGGTAAGAGCCCAGGTCTGAAAAATACTACACAGGCTGTTACAGTAAATGACTTTTATTTAAAAAAATGAAATAACCGTGAACATATTAACAGGCCTGCAGGTGGCACTACAGTACAGCTGGATATAAGGTAGATATATTTCCCCATGTACCCAGACAATGAAATCCATTGCATCGGTGCTGACATTAGTAAATTCTGAATACGGTTCTATCAAGCAGGAACATTTTACTTAAAATAGCTCTGGACAAAGTTGATACTGAAAATTAAATTTTCCTTCACTTTTGAAAAGGATACAGGTCTTGAACTAGCACTGGCATTGGGTGAACTATTGCCTGTGGTTACCAGTGCAGGGAGAGATGCACAACATCTCCACATGAGAACAGAGTTCGTATTCCTTCTTCCTTCTCATTTTGAGGAAGCAGAGGGAGAGGGAGGGACAGGGTAGAAAGGGGCAAGGAATATGGGCAAGGGAGGTGGGGTGTCAAATTCTATTCACTCTCCTTTGGCTGCTTTTGTGCTATTTTGGACTGCTTTCTAAAAATTACTTCTTGATTTTATTGAAAGGAAGACTAAATGTAATGCGCCTTTCCTTGGAAATCCAGGAACAGTTGTGGTATTTCAAAAATACTAAAAATATCTACTTTCATGAAATATTAACTGTTTCACTACAAACCTAGTTTTTCACTAAATACACAATTCTCCTATTTCAGGAGTCTCTGGCGGGGGGGAAGGAAAAAAAAAAAGTGGGTTCTCCCTTTATTTCTGCAACTCTACAGTGTATAGAGAAATGGCTACAAGAAGGGGAGTGCAGAGAATAGCTTTATCATTTTCCTTGGCCTGTATTTCACGTGGGAACATTGCTTAAGTTTCTGCAGTTTGGCTACTGCTGGTCACACTCCTTCAGCAGCTATCAACTAAGTCTGCAGTAGGACAACCCACCTCCAGCGTATTCCTTCTAACTCTGTGGAGATTAACTAGGCATGAGGAAAAAAAAAAATCCACACTCTTTATACCATTTCTTATCAAATTATGCAGGAACACTTTGCAGTTTCCTCATTCCAATTTGCAAAAGGCCACAGGAAAGGGACATGGCACCTTTCATCAGAATCTGGAATTCTGCGTGTAACAGTGCGACCTTCCTTTAGGCCTTCAGTGTTGAGGCAGCGTAGAAAACAGTGGCTGAAGAGTGGGTGTAATACTGACCACACCAGCTCTTAGTGAGAAGCCTCTGCTCCTGCAGAGGCAGTCATGTGCAGTCCCTGTATATACTGTGAGCAAAAGGCTTACTTCACAGGGGGGTTGGAATTAGCAACTCCTAGGATCTAGCTAGTTTGGATTCATGAGCTTTCAGTGTGCCAACAGCATCTTTCACTGCGTGGTAGATAATATTCTTCACCTGGAACAAGAAAAAAAAAATCAGCACCTCCAGACTAATAAGAAAACTCTTGCATACCTTGCATACCCATCAATGTTGGTAGTTAAATTCTTAATAGGTGGGAAGTATATATGAAGAGTAAGTCACTTTTCCATGAGCTCCTAGGAAAAAGTACCCTATTAAGTCATTGATATAAATTTACTTTAAAAGAATGTTTTACTTGCTCAGATTCATATGAATCTGACCCCCAAGAGGAGAAAGAAAATAATACAGTCTAACCCGAAGTTGAAAGAATGCAATAAATTATTATGTTGCTTTCCTGTGCAGTCTAAAGACTCTAAATTGTTCAAATTTTGTTTATAATATTTTTTTGCTGATTTCTCTGAAAGAATTAATATAGCAAATTCTTACATTCTTAGGTGATATGCTGAAGGATGGTTATACTGAATAAAAACTTTTGCAAGAAAAGCCATCTTTGCAAATATCCCTTCCTCTGTTTTATATGCATATAGTTACTAACACACAAAAAATGCTGACAGGGAAGTTTTCAAACTAAATATTAATTCTTTAGAAGCATACATAGGTAAAATCAAGATCTCTTTCAGTCTTCTCTGTAGAACTTACTGCTTTGTATACAATGCACTGCTGTTCAGTGCACAATACATGCTCTACATAAATATTTGTTGAGGAAATAAAATTGCTTAAAACTAAAACAAATTATTTAAGTTTTTGTTATGTGGGATTAATCAAAATTTAAATATGCAAGCCTTGATCTCCAGAGCAATTCTCCTTTAGGCAACTCATGAAGAAACAAATATAAATGACCTCAGTGACATATAACATTCTCTTCATAATATTGTAAATATATTGCATAGTATTTATCAAATCATTACAGTATTTATCAAATGAGATAAACCTTCAAATCTTCTTGTAAATCATAAGGAATTTTGTTTCTTACACAGAACCAACCTGTCAAAACACAGGATATATTTTATGACTACCCTCAAAATAGTTACCTGCAGTTTATCCTCATGGTTTGTATGAGTATTAGACAGATGCCTGAACTCCTGGGTCAGGCGGAAACAGTGCTTCACATGCTCTGGAGATACAAAATCTTCTGCCACTTTGATGCAGCTGTACAAATTATGGACCTAAAAAAAACCCCATAGCAAATGATAGATACATCAAGACTGAGTGAACCATACAGAGCGTGTGTGTACACAGAACTGAAGCCTATTTAACTTCACATACAGCTGTGTGCCGCATCTGTTCTCTGTACTTTTCTGTTATTCTATTCTCTAGGCTGAAGTTTCACAAGTAGGAATGTTTCCTCACTTTTTATTCTAAATATTTTTTCTTATTTCTATCAAATTACACATTATTCAGATTTGTATATAATTTTCACTAATATAAGGATTAACAGCCAAATCAGAATAGTTTCTATAAGAATTGCCCTCACAAAAAAAGGAAACAAGGTCAGCAATAAATTCATAGTTATTTGGGAGTCCCAGTTCTATTGTGCTCTAGCTTTAATTCTGCTTGTCAATATGGCCTGTACGTAGCACACTTACCTGATGGGGAGCACCTGCAGGAATGAACACGGCATCTCCTAGGAACTGCACTATTGCCCAACCTTGAACACCATACTCATCATAGAGTCGCTTACGTAAGGTCTGGTCCAGGTACCAGCTTTGGTCATGAATGGGATCATGATCCGGGGGATTTTCTTGGCCTTGTTCTTCTCCTACCTAGTGCCAGGATATGGAGGAAAAAAAGACACATTATATTGCTGGCCCAAAAAATGCCGTGTGCCAATCCACATAACAAGGTTAACTTTAAACTATTTCAAAGTGTAACACTACTTTCATTAAGATGATTCAAATTTTAACTAGTAAGATCAGCATTGGCATAAAGCAGACCAGGCGCAAACGCTTGGGAAAAAAAATAACCTCTAATGTCCTCAAAGACAGCATGAGAATACCTAGCACTTGATGACCACAACAATCTGTATCAATTAGCTGCTACAAACAAGCTCTTCAAAGAATGTGCTAAGTCCACTCTTCCTTCATCACAAACATACCTTCCGGAGAAGTTCCCGTATCTTTTCAGCATCCTTGGCAGCATAGATGTGCCACAATGCTCCAGGTTTTTCTTTTCCTTCATGGATTCGCTGCTTTGTTACATCATCAGCATCTCCCTCATCAATTGTTTTCAGAACCTCTGAAAGAAGATCCACATGAAAACAATATGACTACATAGCTTCTGATTTTTGATATACTGAACAGGAATGAGCCTTTTGATGCACTAAATCCAGTCATACATCTGTTACAACCGCTTTACCTTACAACACTCTTCCTAAGTGTATCAAGCTTCATCTTAACAAAATTTGGGAATAGTGTCAATCAACAGCTAATCAACACCTCCCCCCACCCCGCACCACACTGAACTAATGCAGTTATTCAAATATCATGAGAGGAAAGAGTAGAGTAGATCACAGTTTTATGAAATTTCTTGAAGATGTATCCAATTTACAGCAAAATGCCACTGCTTTCACTATGGGGAACTAATGAAACATTGCCACACTTCAAATATACACTGTTGACATAACCCAAATATCTAAAGCAGTTTGTTTTATTTCATAGTTATGACACTTGACATCTTGGATACATTCTTCTTCCTAACACATATTACCAATTTTCAAAGAAACTAGCTTTCTTCAAACATTACCATCATCGTGGGTCCCTTCCCCAATGGGAATGCCCACATACACCATGACATTAACAGCATCAGACACATCCAAGTGCAGGTTGGTTGTTCCAACTCGTCTATCTTCTGCAGTAATCAAGCCTAATAAAAGGAGAAAAAATACAAAACTCTCACAAAAGTAACCTCTGTGAAAAAGTATTCTTTTTTCCCAGAATGCTACTTCT
>JAUBNY010000309.1:429329-464646 GCA_032275445.1 Crypturellus soui | reverse complement strand
AAAAAACAACCCATATTCCACTAAATCGTCCATTTGTCAACTATTTGTGCTAAAAAAATACAGGGAACCATTTTACAGACATACTTTTAAAATCAGCATCATCTCAATGAACCATTATAATTCTCTAACATTTATGAATCTTAGAAGATCTGTAATAAAAAAAAATTTAAACTCAACTTTATTTTGTTGGCATATTCCACTAAGTCTTAGTTTCCACAAACCTCAACCTGGTTTAGTTTTTTTGAGTTCCCTTTAGTTTTACAATGAAGCTTGATATTGAAAGGAGAGTAAGGGTAGTTAAATGCCATACTGACTTAGTAATGGCTCCTCATTCTGATTATCATTTATACTGAGAAATGTTTGAAGAAGTAGTTTCCCATGATACGGATCATCTCCTGATACATGAAAACAACACATGAAACATGCTGTAATACAGCCAAAATTTTGTATTTTGAAATACTTTGGCAGCCCAGCCTTAATCTTCACCAGTAAAATGTTTTATAGGGTGCTCTACACCTAAGGGGCAATGGTTTCTCTGCACAAGACTAAAAGCTATCCGGAACTTTTTTTTTCCCTCTGCCCCTCAATAAAATAGGAGGAAAAAACAGCAGGCAGTCAAGGTACAGGTATTAAGACACTGCTCAACCAAACTAGTCAACCATTAGGTATTACTTACTAGATATTATCTCAAAGCCATCCCAGAAGTCACGGACTTTCACATCTGAAATTATGGCACAGTTCCTGCAGTTCACCAAATCTACATCTTGATCTCCAAATTCCAAACTGAAAGCTTCTGGTTTCCAGAGCTCTGGCTTCAACTTCTTATGAACACCAGATACCAGCACAGGCTGAGAATACAAAGAACAAATGCTTACTCCACCATAATCAAGTTTCTTACGTATGCAACCACAGTTTAAGAGCTGAAACTCATTACTACCATCACACCAAAAACACTAGAAATTATATTCACCCACATGTCCAGTTTCTGTATATCAAAAAAATAATTGGAGTCAAAGCAACCTCCAGTTTTAAGACTATGTGCAGCTACCTTACACTAATATATCAGTTTTTTGCTGACGGAGTGTTTGAGAAAACTACCAAGGGATACTTACCAGAAGCTTCCAAGTGTTCTTAGCCATGACAAGAAAATTACATCTGACTGACACCATGGGGGTGCAAAAGAATGATCAGAAATCCTTCATGAATAAGAGGAATGCAACAAGTTCAAAACAGGAGGAATCCCTGCACATTGCAAAAAAAAATTCAGGAGGACAAGATAACTTTAATTAGGGGGAAAGCTGACAACAGCCGTAGCAAGCTAAATTTCTAGTCAGACAAGTGAGAATGTGCTGCGCAGTAATCTCTCCTACCTGCTAAGACCTGGCTGAAGGAGTACTGACTCCAACAGGAACTAGAAACTCTATGGATGGTGGTGCCACATTCCTCTGTGCAGTTCTCATGGCAATGTGCTAATCATGCTTGTGAGCTTGCTGAGGCCAGGGGCCTCAGGGAATGCACAGTCCCAAGTGACAGGTTAAAGCTGACTGAAAAATACTCTGCCTTCTGTGGGAATATATCCTAAGTTTCAGAAGAGAAATATATAGTGTAATCTGTTCTTTCCTCACAGCTGAGAAGCCCACAACATCTTGCAAGACAGCACTCCAAAATAAGGCAAGGAACGTGAGTTCCAAGAGCATTAGCACAATAAGAAGACAGAGAACAAGGCCTTTTTCCAGAAAAGATGATGAGGGACAGAGCTGTCTAGCTCCAGTGGTCGTGGTTCTCAGCAGTCAGCGTACGTAGCTGTGTCAGAGGTAGGTGAAGAATCAAGTCCCAAGGACACATCAAAAGGTGCTCACCAATTTCTTAAGCTTTAGCCTAACCCAATTTTAATGGCTCTCTAAAGAAGACTAACAGCTACAGCACTATGGAGTGAGATCTGGAAAGGAGATTATGCTGGCAACAGGTCTAAGGCTTGTTCTTCTGGACTGAAGATTTAACTGGTAGATGACCGCACAGAAAATCCAGGAGAGTGCTCAATGCATGTAACATGAAGACTGAAGCAATACTTGGGTTCATATAGGTCTCAAGATGAGACAATGCATAAAGAACACCCCAAAATTGCCCTACAAATTACTACATTTAGTACTTGTATTCTTGTATGTACTACAACTGAAAGGAATGGACCTTTCTCCAAGGCTGTAGAGCATCAAGTATGGGATAGATGTTAGGATGCATGCATGAATCACAGTCTATTCACAAATGGAACCTACTTCTCCTCATGGCTGAGCAGGTTCAGCACAAATTACACGACAACTAAGACGACTGTCACAATATGTGTACTCACACCAAAAAGTTGAGAAAAAGTCAGTGTGCAAGTGCGCACAGGCTTGAGTACTGATTCACAGTGGAGTCACTACACAGAGTTCCTGTGTCCCGCCAGTTTATAGTGCTAAAGTTGAAATCTTTGTGCATCATATGCTCTTAGGAATAAATGGCTAAAGTTTAAATGGACATGTTCCTAAAGAAGAACAGATTACAATTTCAAAGATATTTACAGCAGTAACACTTTGCTGTTCTTCATAACTCACCTGGCCTTGTTTCCAGCACTCCCTAAAGATCTTCCAGTTGTTTTTGTTACTAGGATCATGAAGACAAAGGAGTCTACCATCACATAGCCAAGAGTGGGAGGTGTGTGGATCCAGCACATTTAATCCCATTACCATTTCCTTCACCTCTCTCTGTGTGTCAGCCAAATTACTAGCTCGTTTAGCAGGATCAGATGTTTTCTTATTTTCCACCACAGAAGCAATGATATGGTCTAAGAAATTAGGCAGGCTTGCTTTGCCTTTGGCCCCCTGGAAGATGTAAATCAGTATGTATGTTTAGTTTTACAAGAGTATACATATTAATGCATATTTATTCTCATCCATCTTTCAGTCAAAAACATTTTGCCATCAGAAAAAAACAACAGTACACAAATCAGTATAGCAAGGGACAGGTATTCAACAAAAACAATAATGCTCTTTTTTTATAATGAGCAAACAAATAACCTGCTGCAGGTCACCAAGCCAAAACACTGCAACTGTCTGAGTAAAATACGAACATGATCCAACCTCTACTACCTTAACAGTACAAATGGTTTGCAATTTTCTGAATTTCATTAATGTCTCTACCTCCTCATATTTACTGCAAAAGTGAGCTCAATTCTGGCACTGGTAAGCTAAGAAACACTGGGATGTTAAGAAAATTCAGGCAGAGCACTGGCACAGGCTGTCCAGAGAGGTTGTGGAGTCTCCTTCTCTGGAGATCTTCAAACCCACCTGGAGCCACGCTGTGCCATGTGCTCTCGGTGTCCCTGCTGGAGCAGGGGGTTGGACTAGATGACCTCTACAGGCTCCTTCCAACCTTAACCATTCAGTGATCCTGTGAAAGTGAGAAAGTGCCTCCTCTATGTGTGGCATCAGTAAAACTATTAGTAGACAGTCTCTCTGGTTGCAGTGTCCATACTCTTAGATGCATTTTTTTTTATTTTTAAATTCAAAACAGTCTTCTCTTTTGAGGCTTTTCTCTTTAAGTCTTCTGTTCTCTAGGTTGAATAAAATCATGCCTTCAACTTTTATTCATGTCAAGCTCTACAACACTTTATTCATTTCACAGCCCTTTGTAAGATCCACGCAATTTTCCAATGTCTATGTTAAACTCAGGGAGCAAAACTGGAAACAGTATTCCAGGTGTTTCCTAACAAGCACTGAGTGAAACAACACTGTTTCTTGACCTGATAGCTGTATTCTTCCTTATCCAGCCCTGAACCCACTTTGCCTTCACTGCTGCAAGAATACAATACTGATTCAAGTCCTGCTTGCTCTACCCGCAGGTCTCCAGATTAGCTTTAGCAACTGCCATACTCCTTGTTGATATGAACTACACCTTAACTATATCTCTTCCATGAAAGAACAGAGGTAAAGGAAGAAAAAAAAAAAGAGGAAAAAAAACTACACAAGGAATCTAAGTGTGGTAAGAGAATTAATACAACTGAAAAAAAAAAAAAAAAAGGTTATAGGTTGACACAGGCTGTTTTGCCTGGAAACAACCCTTGCTTTAAACCACATGATCACAACATTTGGCCTGTACTCAGCAATGACAATGGAGGAAAAAAAAAAAAAAAGTTATAACATTATTGGATTCACTTTCTTGTAGCAATGAACTATTTTTCCTTATAGCTTAAATTCCCTTTAAGAAACAAAAAACAACCTGAACTATTATTATGATTTCAGCCTTCCAGACTGATGCGGAGACTGTCACTGTCATCCTCATTCTGCCTATCTGAGCTTTTGGAGCAAGTGTTCTCCAAAAGTTCTCAAAAAAACACCTAAATCCTTGATAAATTTCAAAGCTTCTACCTTTCTCTAGAACCAATTATTTTTGAGCATTTTGGGTATCCCTGATTTTTTTTAACATTATTTTCCAATAAAAAGATTAAAGAGAAACGAAGTATCTGCATGTGAGAATAAGCATCCATCCTAGTTTCTTGAATTCGTATCCCATCTTAAAGGCCTTTCAAATATACCTAAGGTTTTTAAGGAATTTATATGATTGCAATGCATATGCTTTAGTTTGTCTCATTTAGGGTACACGATGTATTTAAAGACATGAAATTTAAAGTTTATAGGGATGTCAATTATCAATGAAAAGGTTAGGTAACCACCCTTCTTGGTCTCTTGGAAGATCATCTCCAAAGCAGTAGTAAAATCAAATCACAATGCGAAAATACTCTGTAAACTGGCAGCAGTGGGGAGAGTAAGGAGATAGGATGCATGGCAGTCAGCTAAATATTGCATATTTATCATTAATTAGCATATTTGTATTTAACATTTGAGGATAAAATATTATTAGTGATTTTGATGAAAAATGTTAGATGATGAGATTCTTTCCCAAATAAATTAAAAATGACTTACTGTCGAAGCTGCAGAAAAGACTGGAGGAAAGGGGATTCCTGTGTCTAATGGGACCTGAGGAAGCTTTCCGGGCCCAGTGTGTAGCAGATCTCTAAGGCTGGAGCCTTCAGCCTTGTTGCTAGATGTCACTGGACCCAACAATAAGCTGTTAAACAACTTTGGGGTTAGTGGGGAAACCTTTGTACTGGAGTTGAAGGAATCCAATCCAAAGGGTGAATGGGACTCTTTATTAAGCACTGACCTCAGCGATCCTGTTTCTGCAAGAAAAATATCAAGGTAAATTGAAAAAAAAGCATGCTCAAATGATCAAAGCTCTGTAAAATAGTTTCTTCTTTTATTAAACATGATACCGATAGAATCTTGTAGTAAATATAAGTTATTGCAACAGTGAACAGGGCATCTCAAAGAGAACCACCAACACATCATATACTTCAGATACATTTTACCCTTAGTATGAAGTTTTTTTTGTTGTTTTTTTTTTTTTAAAGTACAGCAGATTATCCGAATTGCAGAATGTTTGACACACAAACAAGTGTTTTGTGTCTGGGTGTTTCAAACATTTCTTTCACGGTCTGAATTAATGTTACAGTGTGAATTATTTCAGATTGCTTAAATGAAATTAAAAAAAATAGACTGGCTACGCCCTGTAAAATTAGTGAAAGTTATGAACCCTTACATTGGCATGTAAAATAGTTCCTGATAGATACAATTTAGACAGCAATACATGCTGTGATAGCTCTGACAACATAACAGCATATTCTGTAAACAGTTGTTTCATACTGGGAATGACTTTTTCAATCTAAGTACAAAAGAAGTTCTAAGCTTTCATTTGATTCTCAAAGTAAACTCTAATCTCCAAATTCTGAGGAAATGCATTCTTTACATTTTCATGCAGAATAGCTTTATTAACTTATTTAGTTCATAAGGTGGCAAAACTACAATTTGAATATTCACTATTATACGCCAGGGTACTAGCTGCTTATTACTTTGGAAATAATATAGAAATAGGTACTAAAATAAACTGGAAGTGACAGCACACTGTTTATTATCTTCAATTGTACACTATTTCATCATCTTCCTGGTACTCCATATATTTAGGCCTATTTAAAAAGTTTTGAAGAGGTAAAAGAAAAGACTGTATGTTTTTCTATTTAAGGCTAGACACTCACAAAATGTAGCAATCAAGCAGCAGAAAGCAGGTCATCCGCTCACCTTTTGTCTCTTCTTTTGCTTTTTGTGTTGCTAAGTCTGCAAGCCAGTGCAAGGCTGATGATGGGGCTGTTTCTGGACAAAGGGGTCTGTTAGTCTTTGTTTCACCAGTGTTACTGACTGGTAATGTGTCTGTTTTTGTAGACTCTTCTATCCTACCATCAGTTGCTTCAGATTTTGAAACAGTGTCCGTTTCTAGCTGCCCCACTCCTGTTGTCCCAGCTCCAGTAGAAAAGGTGCTCTCACTTCCAGACACAGATGCACTAGGATTTATACTTGGAAGCTAAAACAAAAATATAAGCATCTGTTAAATGCTGAATTAAAAGAAGAGGTGAACTAGAGAACACCTTACTTATCCCGTATTTCCATCTCCTTTAAATTCACAGGAGAGTCCCTTTGTGCTTAGGTATCATGACACAGCAGGAATTTATCATGTGTATACCTCAAACCACCCATTATAGGGATATTTTTTTACCATGCATTGCTTCGTCATTTCTTAAGACAAATACAGGCTTTTCATTTCCTTTGTATAGGAGTGTGTGTTTTGTTTTTGCCTTCTTCAAAAAAAGAAAAAATGGGAGCAGCAATATGCCAGCTTAACATTCATAAACCACATTTAAGTAGTGGCAGAAGTAACAAGCTATTACCAAAGTACTTTGTTTTAAGCTGCATCGTAGATACGAACGGTTTTATATCCAAATATCTACATAAGGAAAAGCTTTTAGACCAAATATCTCCTAAGAAATAACTACTACATCACACAGTCTGAAAATTTCCAACTGCTAGTCAAAAACGTCCCAAAAGATTTTTGCTAAACCAAAATACTCAACAATACATACTGATAAAATAAAGTCCGTGCCTTACAATAGAATAATATAGAAAATCTTTCATTTTAAAGAGATAATGAAATGCTACGTCAAACAAGGGAATACCTGTGATATTCCATTAGTGACAGCAGGTCTCAACACCGATTTATTCTGACGGTTAATACAAGGACAGTTAGCTTTGATACCCCATTTGCCACGTGCTGCATGAACCATGTCTCCAATATTGTAAAGGGCTAGAAATAAAGATAAAAATCTTTAACAACACAGGTAAAGAAATCTAAAACAAGGTCTTAATTATTAAATACAGAGATCTTTAATTATTACTGCTAATTATCTTTAAGTCAAACAGTGCAAAACTGCACAGTAGCTTTTAGGATCAACTGTGAGAACTCCCACTACTGACCAATTATTTTTCCCTCCTACAGGAAAATGATCCTTCTTGAAAATTAATCAATTTTAATGAACCCTATTAAAAACAGAGCAATAGCAGTCATTGCTGATATCAGAAGGGCAGTTCACTTGGAATTGGCAGCTGAATCTCACGAGGGTTACCCGCCCTTCAACCCTTCTGCTGTAGCAAAGGGAAGCCTCCTCTGCTTTCTCTTCCACAGTCATGATAGATAAAACAACTAGAATATCAACCATGGTACTACTTTTTTCACTTGCTTTCTCAAAACTGTGATGAAATTTAGAATTGATCCCTTCAGATTTCAAGCATTACCTGTGCCAGGAATGATCTGTGTTGGCATAAGATTCTCTGGTTCATGAGACTGCCCCTTTGCACATTTCAGCCAGGAGAACACCTCTTCATCACCAATCTCCTCTGTCTCTGGAATAAAGAAAAGACATTAAATTTTGTATGAAAGTCACCAAAGGTTTAATAATCCTGAATAATGTTTCCACATCAATATTTTTTCTTCAGGTGATCAGATGTATCTACTCCTATTTTGGCAAGTTCAGAAATAAACTACAAACAGATACCATCGCAACAGGATCTAAAACAATTTCCTTGTTGCTCCAGATTACGAACTACCTTAATTATTTTCCCTTCATCCTGGTAGCTCCTGGTTTTCTACTGCCCCAAAACTTAGCTTTTAACCCCTATTGTTAAGATCATAGTCTCGTTATCTTATTCCTTTCCTGAATTATAGAATAAATTAGCTTAACTTATCATCATCTTCCAAGCTGTTTCAGAAAGAGTATCTGCAGATCAGTTTAAGGAAGAAGCAACTAAGCTCTCCTGTAATTAGCTCTACTTACAAAGTCAAAGAAAAGCCTATCTTTGGGATCATTAAGAACAGGTAACTCTTCACTCTTATCCTCTCACTAAAAATGGAACTACGCGGCAGGCTCTCATAGCACCCAGTCTTTGTCCGTTGATGTTACAGTTTCAATATACAAATTTTAACTACATAGATAAAATACAGTCATCTAAGGAGCAGAAAAAAAGAACATCAATAGTAAGACAGTGCTGACAAACTACCTAACTACCTATCTCTCATGCTAATACTCTAATTCTCCTACAAAACTTTAGCAATTTCCCAGAAATTATCACCACTGAAAGCTAACTGGTTCAAAGATTGCAGAGAGAAACCCCAATACTCACCACTACGTGGACGATTCTTTCTCAGACGATAACAGTCCAGACAGACTCCAAAGCCACACTTGCGACAAACCCAATGAATATTAAAGAGTGTTGTCTCGCATACATCACACATTTCCCTCACGCCACGTACTGCTCTCTTCCATGCCACTTTCTCTACAAACAGGAAGAACATTAGAAATTACTGCTACTGCATAGTAACAAGGCTTAGGAAAAAAAAAAATCACAGAAACAAGGCTGTCTGAAGGGGAAACATAGAAATAGGCTTTTTACAACCAAAGACACATTTGTTGAGTTGCTTGTCTTGTGACCATTTCAAAGACAGAGTGGTAAAGTCAACTCCTAAAACACACCCAGGACAAGGATATGGGACACCTAACAATTATGCTTTAAGTGAATTTTAAGGAGCGCTTAAGGAAACTACAATAAAATCGTAAAACTTCTGCTAGTGCTATGTGCAGATATAGCAGACATACAAAACTATAAAGCATGAGTATTTGGTTTTATTACTGAGAGCCCTGCCAATGCTATGAATTCCAAATTCTAACGCAACAGGCGTGGAAGGGGAAGTCGTCCCCAGCTGGCTAACCTTGTGCATTCCAGAAGTTAAAGAGGGTAGGGAAAAAAAAAAAAAAATCACATCATCAGAGCCACTGTGCGATAGGCTGGACTGTCTACTTTGAGAAAACTTTTTTCAAACCCGCTTCCGTTGTAGTGGCAACACTGTCAACTAGTTGCTCAGCTGAGTCCTTGCAGGCTGAAAGCAGGCTCTGCTCCCTCCCTAGAAAATCCTGTGTTTTGACGTGATGTCCTTGGAGCATAACAGGACAGGAATATATAAGAATAACTTCCCATTAAAGCAAAACTGGTCAGTGTGATAAGAGTTCTGGACTCACTTCTATTTTCTTAGGAGCTCGAGTCAGACAATTTCTGCATTTTGTTATAGAAAAAATAAATTAATAATGTCTTGAGAAATTTACCATTAGCTGCTTTAGTAGAAATGTCGCATTGACCCAAATGAGATATCCCAAATGCTGGCCCCGCAGTTACACAGACCCTAATGAAGAAAACATATCCTTCTCTTTGAGGGAAAAAAAAGAAAGCTTACGATGTGGCTCCACCATCATCATTGCCTCCTTCTCCGACATAACAAGCTGGCAGAACTGGTCCCCAACATTAGCCAGGATGTATTTTGAAGTCTCAAGATCAATCCCCTCTGCAGGAGAGGAAGAAGGAATCCACAGACTCATGGCATCAGGGTCACTCTGCTGTGGGTTCAAGAATCCCTCTACTCGCAGGATACCTTTCCGGGTAAATATTAGTCTGCAAAAAAACCAAAGTAATGAACAAACTGTTCGACAGTCTTTACCTAATAATGCGATATATCAGGGTAAAAGAAAAGCTTGAGCTGTAGAGCTGTATTCTATAGCCAATACAATTAGTATACAAAGCCAAATAAAGCAGTGAATAAAAGACAATGGCAACCAAAACTGTAAGAATGAACACCGAGATTCCAGTAAGCATTACTGGGGAAACCCACAGACATGAAGTTGCTGTAGTTTTTTTTTTTTCTTTTACACTATTAACATCATAAGATAACATCATAAGATGATAAAATTGAATTTATTTGGTCTGCTAAACCACACTGTTCATATACTTGGGCACAGTTCATTCTCTATTTTAGCTCAGAAGATCACTCCCAGGTTTGGGAACTAAACATTTCACTTTTTGCTAATGTAGCTGGCATGCGACTGTCCGAAGAGTTCATGCTACAAAACATACAGAATTTTTGTCATATCTACTGTTCTAGCTACTGCTCCCCACACTCAACCGTTTTATCAGTAGTTGACTCAATCAGTAGTAGTTGTAGGAAGAAGTGTAACAACACAGGTTACCAGACCCTGAATGTCTATTGCCACCATTAAAAGTAACTTTGTTTTCCAACAAAAGCAATCTTGTCTTTAACAGCAATACCAGATTATTTGTAATAGCAAGCTCAGATGGAGAATCAGTTAAAATCTTTAGTGTGTGCAATTGATCTGGTAAAGATTCACTTCTCCCTTTGCATGTCAAAGTGAGCCAGTACCTTTTCTCTCATCATCCATTGCACTTGTTAGGCTAGGTAGATAAAGAAGATCAAGAGGAACAGAACTGGTCAAAGAACTTTATGGCTTATATGCACTACAGGGAGGAACAGGGGTAGCATTCAATTCCTAGAAATCAGTTCTACAGTCCAATTCCAAAACTGTGTCAAACAGCCTCATACTGGCAATGTTTAATTTCCTGGTAACTGAATTAGAGTTTTCTTTATTCTGAATTTCCTATGAAGAAGGGAGAGAACAATTACTGCAGTAAAAACTGCTACCCAGCAGTAAAGCTCTACTCAATAAAGCAATTCAATCTCCTAAGAGACCTGGAGGTTCCCTTAGTGTCCACACAGCTGCACCTCCCAATAGGAGCCCTTTCCCCATCTCTGCCACCCAGCAAAGGAACTCTAGTCAGACCATGGAAAATGGAAGACACTCAAGAGCTTCATTATTATACCAAAGAATTAAATAAATAAAACAGAGTTTGTCTTTGGACAAGGTCCAGGCTCTGCACATAGACTACATACGAAGGAAGGAAGGATTTGAGCACCTCCGGAAATGGAAGAAGCGACAAGCCACAGTTGAGTCATCCTGCTCTTGTTCCTTAAACTTGCGGTACCGCTCCAGACGGCACTCCCGGCACTTGTGCAGATGTGGGGCTACATTGATGCAAGAGCCATCTTGAAGGAAAGGCTCTCCTGACTGCTTAAGCTTCCTGACCTTGCTCATATCTTTTAACACAGACTGACCAACTGGATGGGACAAGACAGAAGAATAAAGAATCCATTAGTTAGCTGGCCTCCAAAATTATTTTTAAAAATCTTTTAAAAATATATTCCCATTAAAAAAAAAAAAAAAAGATAAAACAGCATACTCACACCCATATCAGCCCATTAAGACCACTCACTTACACAAACATTTTTACCAGTCTGCCACATACCACTGAAACAATGGTTATTTTAGAGAAAAAAACCTCTGTAAAATGAAGGACCATCTGGTTAAACTAGGGCTACACAAAAAGTACAGAACAGTTGAGGTTTCTTCTCAGTCTCCGCATGGCAGTCAGCTACACTGGACATTACCCACAGCCCACTCGCATCAAGTCAATGACCGGTAACTAGGTACTTTTCATTAACTCTTAGACAGCAGTAAACTTAACCAACCCCCCCAAAAATTCTTACATTTTCAAGTCCACCACATACCAGCTGTCCTGAAATACCCATGCATACACAGAAGTTGTATTATGTAGTTTTCCATAGAAAAAGTTATCATCCAAGCATCCCACCCCTCCTTGTTTCCAAGACACCTGTCATTGAAACCACTACCTTTTAAGGGAGCTGTGCGAGGTCGCCCCTTTGGGGCTTGCTTCCCTTTCCCCTTCCCCAGCAGCAGTTCAGCATTGTGTTCTGCATTGGGGCCCAGCTTTGCCATCAAATGTTCTGGGATTCCCTTCATACAAGCCTTGGCCTGGAGCTGCTCTTCAGAGTCACTCAAATCCGACAGGTCACTATTGGTACTAGAGTCCGAGTCCTGTTTGGATGTCAAGCTCCGCTCATCTAGAGAGAACCTTTTCACAGCTTCAAATGGTGCTTTGCTCTCCTGTGGAAATTCTGTCTGTGAAGAGAAAAAGCCCGATGGGTGCCTGCCAAACACATTGGAAAAAGTTTTTAGAAGAGGATTGTCCTGCTGCCCAGGCCCAACAGACGGCTTTTCTTCTGTTGGGCTGGAGGAAAGCGTAGGCATCTCGATAGGCTGTGTCAGGCTGCTGGTCGGTGAGTTGGAACGGCCGTTCCCCACAGTGGAAGGGCTCTGAACACCAGCAACAGTTGCTGAACCTGCAGTACTGGAGACCATCTTTGAAGAATCAGTCGTTATGAACAGTGTTTTCTTCTTAGTTAGAGAAGAGTCTGCAGAAGTGAGTGATTCTGGCCAGCCAGAAGAGGCCTTAGGACCCGCAGGTGTAGAGGGAGTAGAAACTCCTGTCTGAGATGAAGATGCAAAGCTGCTGAATGGATTAAGTTCTGCTTTCTCAGCAAATGCCAGGAAAGGATTTGAGGGTTCCTCTCTGGATAGCTTTGGGGGCTGTAAAAACAGGTTTTCGTGATTATCTGGGGGCCGGGTATTCAAAAGGCTTCGGGGAAAGGCTGGAGTGAGGGTTGGCATAGATTCCACAGGCAGCTTCCGCTCCACAGAGCTGCCAGACTGGGTTCCACCTTTAGTGTCCGTTGAAAGAACAACTTTACCTTTACAGATCCCAGGACCCACACTCTCTGTACGCTGCTTGAATGGATCCTGACTAGAGGCATCTTCAGCCAAACTCTCTGAAATGGCTGTGAAGTAGTTACTGGAAGGTAGATTTTGGGACATACATTGAAAAAACAAGTTCTTGGACAGATCAGAATCTTTCTGAGTCTCTTGTCCAGTGCTACAACCAAAGGCAAATCCAGAAGGTTTGCTCTCTGGAGTCACCACTCCATTTGACTGGCTTCTTCCACTCCCAAAGCTCGAGGATTGGGAAGCGCTTGGGAGAGAGACTCCAAACCCAGAAGAGGCCAAAAGTGAGTTTCGGGAATTCTGAAACAAAATTAAAAAGCAATGGCCAATTTAAAGATTCTTCTTTGGATTCAACAACACTCTGGGTCATCTAATTATACAATAATATTACTAATCCACCAGTAACAGAAACTCAGCAGAAATATTTACACTGAAGAAACTTCTTGTAAAGTTTCTGTTAATTAATTTCTTCAACTTACAAGCTATCAAACTAGTAAGTAACAATGTCTCTTACACACTGAAGATACACACAGGAAATGAACATTTGATGCCTTATCACATTTGAGAGCAAATATGCACTATAAGACAAGACAGACAGTCTCATAAATATGTCAGTGATTTAAAGTACTGATTGCTTTAATTTAAATGAACAGAAAGAGAATTTTAATTCAAACTACTTTTCAAAAATCTCCCTTCTTTTCCTCCTCCCCCCAACATCACTTTGATTATCTTCTCTTACATAGTGAGCATACTTAGGGAAATTATCTTAGCTTGTAAAAGTAATTAAATAAAGAAAAGGACTTAAAGCATTCAGCAAACAGACTGCTCCTTAGCAACACAAACCATATCTGCTGACAGGTCGATGCCTATGAAGAGGAGCCTTTGAGGGGATTACTCAGAAGAGGTTAAGCACCAAGATTTTAATTGCTATGCTCTTTAAATATGGAAGAATTTTCTTATTTTTCAGGTTTTCACTAGATCCATCACTGTAACAATGACAAAGTGGAGAGTCTGAAACCAACTGTGAACTATGTGCCTTTTCTTTTTAAATAAAACTTTTCATCACTGCCACACTCCCCGCTAGCTGCAGAAAAATACGGCTTCATATGGTGCTAGTTGCTACATCAGCAGGCTACTTGCAAATTCTGAGACCAGAGTATTAATAATGATTTAAAAGAAATGGACTTTATCAAAGTCTCCCAGCACAGCTAAGGAGTTCTTACTTAGTACCACAAATAAAAATAATTCTGATCATTCACATATATAATATGTAGCTGCTCTCTAACTCTAAATGCTGTTTTTTCTGGAGTCTCAGTAACAGAAAGCTCTCTTGCTTTCTACAGTTTTATTTTTTCTTTCATCATTACTATCTAGTAATTTTTTCCTCCAGGGTAAACATCTCACTTTCTCCCCTTTTCCATTATGCAAATACAAAAGACAGTGATGAAGATAATCCATTTAATACCCTGGCAATTTCTCTGTAATCTCTAACTTATCTCCCACTTTCATATTTTACGACAAGAGGCAATGGCTACAAACTAAAGTACAGGAAGTTTCACATGATTTTGAGGAAAAATTTATTGACTGGAGGTGACAGAGCACTGGAAAGGGTTGCCTATAGACATTGTGGAGTCTCCTTCTCCAGAAAATATGCAAAATCTACCTGGATACGATTCCTCAGTTTTCTTTCTTCTTTTTCTTTTTTTAATAAACTTAAGTGTACAATTTGTTGCAAATTCTTATTCTTATCGCTTGAGATAAGAAATACTAAGTTCATTATCTCCCATGTGACACTACCGAATTAATTATGTTAATGCAGTGTTTAGATACTTTTAAGGCTGCACTGTGAAATAAATTGCATTTCTCAAATTAAGGCTCAATAAAGAGTGATAAAGAGCCATCTCAGAATTCCTTTGTCAAAATAGCATCCTTTTCTCTCATATTCTTCTTTGGATCAGGTAATAAAAGGGCTCTTTTCTCAGTCGGGTGAGGAAAAAGGGATTTATCAGAGAAACAGTTTTCTTAGCGCTGTTAACACACTTTTTTAATAGGAATATATCACAAAAAATATGTCGCAAATATGTATTTTTTCTGCCCTGTATGCTAGACTCTGAGCTACTCACCTCTCCCTGAGTTTGCGATCGGCTAGATTTCAATTTCTCCTGCCCAGTAACTGCTGACATGCTGGTATCAGAGATCCTCACAGTTGTCAGCGTAGAAGTCGTCGTAACTGCTGTTGCAGAAGTCATTGTGCTTTGGCTGACCTGTTCCAGTGCTTTTCCTGCCTCTTTACATCCAGATCCAACTAACAATGCTGGCCCAGCCACAGAGGAAAATGGAGTGAAGGATATTGGTGCATCTCCACCAACTGGCTCATCTTGGACTACTAGTGTTCTGCCATTCTCTTTGGTGTAAGTGGCAAAGCGAATATTGCGATTAATCTGAGGAATGAATGAAGGCAATTGTTTGGCCCTTGGATCCAGTCCTTTTTCACTATTGGAGCCTCCTTTCCAAGGACCTCTGCTTGCCTCGCCTCCGTCACTACTATTGCTATCTGTTTCACCCCTCTCCTTTAGCTTTTTCATTGCAGGATCATATCCAGAATCTGAAGCATTTTTCCTCCTTCGTCCATCCTTTCCCTCCAGACTCTCTTTCTTCTTTTTCCCTTTGGATGATTTAGCTGCCTTGAGAGGCCCTCCCTACAAAAGACAAAGCCATGCAATTACTATATAGAATGGACATGTATACCTCATTCCCACTTCCAAAAACATTTCCCTCATTAGCACAATTAACAAACTGCTCTAAGCTTAGAAACATTTCTTTTAAACACAATTTGACAGATTTAACATACCAGAACGGTATCTCCATAATGAACTCCTGAGATGAGCTATTTTGCTATAGCAGATACCTCATCATAGCACATTTCTGGAAACATGCAGTCATATTTCAAAGCAGTGCTTGCTAATGTATGAAAACTATTGGTACACTACTTATAGTACAAGTCTAATCGCCACAGTCCTTTAGAAGTGCAGATTTTTGGTCCACTACCCAGAATCTCCACTATTTAACTTCAGACTGCTAAGGTAAAAAAAAAAAAAAAAAAAAAAAAGAAAAGAAATGGTCATTAAGATCTCTCTTAAAATGCCATTAGTATACAGCCTGCCTCAGAGAAGCCAAAGAGTATCTTTTAGAAAGGCCTTCTTTTTAGAAAGGCTTTCCAAAGGACAGCATCCTTTAGAAAGGATGAGTGGAGAAGCACAAAATGAAGGTGCTGCAACAAGAATGAAACACCCTTATCAGAGTACTGTCTTTTAAAATGGAGCACAAGAACTTTGAATACCAAAAATCCACCAAGATCTAGGCTGAACTTAGTAAGATAATGCTAATTATTTAAAGAAAGCTATAGCCATTTGTCATAGTGGGAAAGAAAATTTTCCTTCTTCAATTTCAGTCAATAAACACAGCATGAGTTTTCAGTTGTTCCCATCCAAAACATTTGACCTTTATGAAGTTCCAACATGTATATACAGAGACTTGAACTGTTGTAGCACCTCATGTGGAGAGGAGTTATCCATCACAACATGTATCAGTCGAGGATCCACTGACTTTATTTCACCACTCTGATTTTTATGCAGATTGGCATTAAGGAGGAAAGAAAGAAAGAAAACGTTTCAGTCAGTGTGTAGAGATTTCAATAGAAATCTTAAGCATAAGGTTACCCTATTACCCCTCTACCGTTTGGCTTTTTTCCTCTGGCCTCTGTAAATCCTTCTGCACTTTCTCTATTTCAGTAGTTTTCAGATTTAATTCCATCTGTTGTTTCATCATATATTTGTACTGTATTTATCTTTAAAGATATTCATTGCATTAAACATAATTCTCCTACTTCCATGTCATTTGAGTTGTTTGACCTTTCTGCCTATTCACACTGCTGGATGTAGAAAAGATTGCTGAAAAGAAATGCATCAGTTCATGTTAACTATTCCTACTAGTGTCCACCCAAAAGTAAGATTAGAAACTAATGCTACAGCCCTCATCATGGATATTCAAGGGAGACAATTAAAAATCACTTCTAAAAAAAACGTAGTTAAAATTGTTAGGCACTTGAATGCAGCATGGAGCAATGAACTACCTTTTTTATGGCTGTGCATGGATGCTACTTTTCTTATTTCAGATGGTAAACTGAGTGCTTCCTGACATGTCTATGCTGGGAGCACATACTCCACAACATCAGTGCCAGGCTTTCCAGAGCGCCAAGCTGATTTACAGTACTTCATACATGCAGTACACTCGTTCTGCACACGTACTCTACCAGACATACAGAAATGCTTTGGTAGAGCAACCTTCACTTCCTTCCCCTGCCCCTGACAGAGTGCTGCCGCAGTAATGTACACCTCACCCCACCAGACAATTCCAAGTTGTCTCCTAAAAGAGCAGGTTGCTGATTAAAACTGTCAGACTCCACAGAACCCCATTAAGCAAGTCAACTCTCATACTGCACAGATATTCTGTGCTACTTACCATGCCCACTAGATTTACTGTCTGGAATTGGGAAAAAAAAAGGCAAACAGCCTAAGCTAAAATACATCAATCTTTAGACTCAAATTTTGTATTCTACCATACATTTGTTTCACACCATCTGTAAAGCCCATCAGATAGGAGCTAAGAGAAAAAGCATATAAAGACCATAGCATGAGAGTTTCCAAAAGCAGTTTCCTGTACATGAGAACACTCAGAAAGTTACTTGAATCTTTCCCTAGATTCCATTTTCAAAGACTTTCTTCTTGCCTCTTTTGATGAAGTGAGTTGCGTATTATCATTTTTTTTTTATGTAAAATGATCAAAATGACAAAGGTTGTTTTTTCTATCACAACAAAGTGAATAATTACGTATCTTTAAAACAATGAACTGAGAAGCAAATGGTCAAGCTGTGGAAAAGCTGATAATCTTCATGGAATATTGAGGAGCTGTGTTTTAGAAAACCCAAAGTATTGTTCTTTTTTTTTTTTTTTTACCTCAGTTATAGACACCTCCATAAGACGAGTTATTGGGTCTTGATGGCTCACAACACCACATAGCCAGCTATTTTCATCCTCTGGTTGGTAAACTTTAACTCTTTGGCCTTGGACACTGTAAGGACCTGGAAAAGAAGTGTTCTAAGTATAATTTCAGGCAAGCTTTGTGCCACAGCAATTGAGGGTCATGTAATAAAAATAGTTTGATGTGTATAATTAGAGTCTAAAGCAACAGCTTCTCAGCAGGGTATCTGCTTCAAATCCTGTGCAAGCCATGTATTCTATTGTAAAGAGTAAACCTCTTTAGTAGTAACACAAAGACAATACAAAGACAAAATTCACATTTCTTTTATTTGCAAACTGAATAAAAGGTTCCCCCACAACACACCTCTGGTCTCCACATCAGCATGCAGTCTTCCTCTTGCCTTAAGTCCAAATAAAAAAGTTAATATTTGATCACCAAGATCCATGTTAACTAATAACCATGTACTTGATGCAAACACTCCTAGATGCTTCAGAACCTGGGAGAATCGTCCTATACTAGACAATTCTGAAGTTATATGCCTGCATCAGAAGTATTCTCTTCATATCATTTGTATCAGTAAACATTTTCTTAAATCAAAAGGCACCAAATCCTCATTAGGGAAAGATGTCCCTTTCAAATGTAACACAAAGCCTGTCTCTAGGGTGGCCATGAGACCCCTGAATCCAAGTTCTGAATTGCTAATCATTTTACCCCATGAATAAGACAACCCCTATCTGACAACTAGATGCCATAATCAACCTTAGAACTATGCAATCTAGGTAAGTCTAGGTACTAACACTGTGCTCAGTATCCATGATCCCACCAAATTTAGAACCTAAACAATTACTGTGTTGATTGTCAAAGAAGCAAAATTTAAATTTGTGATAACAAAATAAACTCTTCTCTGTCTTTAAAGTTCAGTCCTAAATTTCCCAAAATACCCACATTAGATCAGAATGAAAGCTTTAAGCTACAAATGCACGAGCATGGCCACTTGTATGTTTTCCTCCTTTACCTACTTTTCTGTATCTGTTATGAAATAGTGTTTCTTGAGCTTCTAAAAGACCACAGAAAGCTGATCATTCCAGGTAAATTGTAACACATATTGTCACTGTTCTCACAGTTCTCACAGTCACAAAACCCAGCATAATTCAGAAGTTTCACAACAGTCAAAAGTTCTGGAATGGAAGAACAGTTACCCTTACCTCTACTAAATATCTCTTGGAGCTTCTGGTCACTGATCAAGGTATTGACAGATTCTCTTAGTGCAGCCTGTTCCTGCAGAATCTGATTTTGACTCTCTGTTCCCATCTACAAAGAAAGAAATCTTTTGACATAAAAGTAGAGTCTTTTAAAATAACAGAATAATTAGTTTTTGAGTTACAGCTCCTCCTGGACCGCTCTCAGAGAGGAACAAACAAAAAGAAGAAGGAAACATTGCTAAAACTGTCAAGAGAAAAAAAGGGACTAGCTAGCCATGCAAAAGCAGTCGTGCAACTACTTCAACTGCAATTATGGGCTCCACGATATCTGGCAACCAGCTCTCCAGCTGACTGATATGAAACAGGAGCTAGAACACTTTTAATGCTGATGGAAGTTAGTGTAAGTCTCTTTAAAAGCAAGAAGACAAACCAGAATGCTTAGGGCAGTAGGAGGAAGACAAGCATATGAAAGTGGAACATTAAAATCTGACAAGCACAGCTTGAAGTTAAATTTGTGCTATTGTGCTAACATATTTCAAGTACCTGAAACAAGCGCAATCCACTGGCATCAGACAGGAAACGTAGATGTCTGTCCAGAAGAAACTCCACAGGGACCACAGAGCCTAAACCCAGCTTATCCACTAGAGGAGTGAAGGTCTGGGATGAACAACAACAATTAAAGTTTTTTTTTTTTTTGTAAAAAGAGTACAAATAGAGACCAAAAAGAGTTGTTTTCACATGCTATTCAAGTAGAACAAAGCATAAAAAGTTTAATTTCTCAACTTGAACTTCCCAAGTCCATGAGTTTTAATGCAAGTCATGACCCATTATGTCTAAGCCAATACTTCCTGTAGGTGTGGTATTCTATACTAGAAAAAAGAATATTAGAGAATATTGACTCCACACCTCCTTTAGAACTTAAGGCAGAGATGAAAAATACCTCTATAGTATTTAATTTTCATAGAGTAAGGATCCTCTGATGTTTAGGTAATAATAAAAGCTTTGTTTGAAACAATTTATATGATCTTCTGAAAGGACCACCTTTACACCTGAATTCTGTCCTGGAATGAACACCACTACAGGCATGTTAATAAAGGGGAGCATTTTTTGTTACTACTTTTTTATGCAAAACTGAAACTTATATCATTTGTACTACTGACATTCGAACTGAAGGACTCATGAAAAAATGCCTAGTAGAGTCAGAATCATGATCTTTTCAGTTGCTGATGGAGAAGACTGGAACCTTTGAAATACACTTTCTGCATCTCAGACTGATACTAACAACTTCTCAATACACAAGTATTTATGACATTTCTGCTCTAACAACTCTCATGAAGCTTGTTCGCACCCTATTCTCCTGTACCTGTCTATACAAATAAAAATGGCATTGCACATTTATGCTTTAGGTTCATCTAAAACTGGATCTCCTAGAGCTGACCAGGACTTTAAGAAATTAGAGGCAACAGAGGATGAACACAGAGAGGTGGTATCTCAAAAAGAAAAGACACCTTCATAATGGTAAGCAGCTCTTTCCTCAAAATTGCTCACATTTTATATATGCACACCTGCTTCTTTGGTTAACCCAATCCGTATTCCCATGCAGCTGAGTAGGGCTGAAAGAGCTGAGTGAAAGTTAGAGCTCTCAGATGGCTTCTCAGACTACTGGGGATAACACTTTTTTAGAAAGTCTACAAAAATGACTCCAGTTTTAGTGGAAATACTCTAGTCAGAATGACTTCTACCAGTCTTCCAGTACGTTCTGACGCAACTCAATTCTGTTAGAAATCTTTTCAGATACGTACCACATTTTCTTCAGACACCCAACACTGCAACTTACAGCCCCCTGCTCTCCTATTTACCAATCAAAAGAAAACCTACCCACAAACTACTTTTGGTATCTGCATAGTATTGGCCTTTTGGATTTCAAAGTCTTATGTTTCTAAGTAGAACAGGTGGTGAGAATCTTGGAGCACACGAAGACTTATGGTCAAATACCCACCAGTGCTGGCCATTGCGTCAGAGAGACTCGAGTCCCTTGAAGCATAACTGGTTCACTTCGAGGTGCCCAAACCAAAGACCCTTCCAGCAACAATACTATAACTTCTTCAGCATGGACTTTCACCCAGGCATGTTGCTTCCAGTTACAGCCATCAAATTCCACAAAGATCTGAGGATAAAAAAAAAAAAAAAGAAAGAAACAAAAGTATTTACATTCTTGTTTCAGGCACTAAGTAGAAAAAAGCTTCTGATAACCCCTAGGAATAGAGAGACAGCAGCTCTGGCTAAAAAAAACAAAAAAACCCACCACCACCAAAAATCCACTAGCTCCAAATCCTGAATTTCCCATACAAGATTAAGGACATGAAACCCATCTACTCCAAAATACAACTGATGACCCAAAGCAAATCTCTCATAAGGAATTTTAGAGATTTTAAACACTTGACATTCCAACAGAAGGCTAGTCTCATTATGGACAACACTGTAACTCACATTCACAGAATTGAAACCTTTGAGAAAGTTCTGTGTCCATTAAGTCTTCTCTAGACAAGAACCAATCTGTTGTCTTGTACATTACTAAATTCCCTGACCAAATGTTAGTATTTCCGATGATAAATGATATTATCCAGAAATACCTAATCCCTAGATATTTTGTGATATAATTTCAGTGTGACAATTTAAACCATGTTCAATTCTGAACAACTCCCAGCATCCTCTTCATACCATAAGAGGACAAATGGTAAAGCCATTCAAAACTACACCACAAAAATGCTAGGAATATGAATATAGGTTACAAAGCCTCATTTGCTTCTAACAGTAGGGGTTATTACGTGTTAAAACACAGCAATGTTTCAAACTTTTACTTAGACAATTGCACATTACACAAACTATCGCTAATTGATTAAGAAACAACTTAAACTGGATAGATGAAATATAGACTTTGACAACAATTACACGATCACTAAAGTACCAGTCAGCCAGCTCTCTGCTCAAGCAGTAATCCATATCGAAGGGGGTATTAGAGATCATTTGTACCTCTTCATCCCTCCCCCCAGACAGGAAGGACTACAAAGCTGCTTCCTGATGGATTCATGAACTCCATTACTGTTTAAACTGTCCTCCAGAGAAAGGCGGCAGGGCTTTTCAAGATGTCTTTTCTCCAATTCAGTCTTAGCAACACAGTGGAAACTGGTGTGAATGCCTCCCCTGCCTTACTGGGCACGCACCTCTCTCGATAATGTGTCTAAATTACTTTGGCAGTAGAATGTAGTATATAAACAGACGACTATTGTGTACAATAAGTGAAACAGAAAAATGTGCTTTTATGTGTGGCATTGGTGATACAATCATATTGTTATGATGCTCATATGGTGAAATTCATACAGAAAATTGTCAAAAAGACCTATGTGATGTCAACTCTGGCACGTATGCCTTTTGTAAGCTATTTAAGAACTGAATAAAAAAAGAGTGCAGATTTGATCAAACTAGAAGAGGCTTCTCACTGGAATATTCCCTGAACTAGCTGTCAAAGATACTAAAAAGCACACAAATTCAAATGAGCAATAAAGTGTACTTTTTCCTTCTCTCCCAAAGAAAAAAGAATTCTTATTAAGTTTATTTTCAATGTATTACTTCAGAAAAGAGTTCCACAAGTAAGTTTACCTTGTAACACACATGAAACAAGACCTATCTGAAATTTCTTTCAGTCCTAATCCTGCACTTCTATCAATCACTGCAGTGGAAAAGTCACTTTTAGTTGCAAATTTAGGTTCACTCCTTGTTTTTTTCTTGTTTTTTTTTTTTTTTTAAAAGTCTATGATGGATTTCAAGATGGACCTTCCATGTTTTTGTCAAGTGTGCATTAGATATTTTGAAACCTGTCACAGGCAAAACAGCAGCAATACTTGCTGTTACTTCACTCAGAAAGCAAATCTTTAAGTTTTCCTTTCTGAATCCACAGATCCATGACTGCGTCCAAGGGAGAAAAAAAAAAGATTCTTTCAGCACAATCATATGAAGCTCTTCTCTCACTGCTGCAAAACAGCAGAAGATATGGCAAGTTTATCTCACACGCAGACACTGGACACATACCAATACTAAGTTTTCTTTCATTTTTGCATATTCAATGTAAGCAAGTGAGTTTTGCCAAACTTTCATTTACTACTATTTAAGCGTTATCAATTCTAAATCAATACCAAGTAGAGTATTTTTCCACATATGGATAACACAGGGTAGCTGTTCCACAGCCATGCAATATTGAGTGTTACACTGGGAAAAAATTACCTCAGTAATTTCAAACAGAACACAGAGCGACAAAAAGGCAGAAAACTTAAAAGGCAAACAAGTACGTTCTGAGCTTCTGTTTCCAGGATCTGGACTAAGTGTAAGGATGGAAGTAGAAGCTGACTTGCACAGAACAGTAGGAATGTTTGTGCATATACTGATTTGTATGACTACAGGAAATAATTACAGCTATATTCATAAACTAATGCCCAATATGCTTAGATTCTGGCCGGGGGTACGGGGAGAAGCAAGGGGATAAATAAATAAATAAATAAATAAATGTATAAAAGGCTAAGGGAATGCTGACAAGAAACAAAAGGAAAGTCAAAGAAAGTAAGGACAGACAAGATAGATACGAAAAAAGAACAAAACCATAACTCTATGTCAAAAAGGAAAGTCTGGATATTAAAGCCCTGGCTACATCAGAATAGTTATTGCTAGAAAAGTTACATCTCAAATGTATCAGCGGTCTTATAATTCATACAGGCACCTCTACAGACAACATCGTCTCTTGACTCTCCTAACTCTGTTCACAACCCACTTAGAAAAGCTGATTGTAAGAACAGCAAAGGGGCTTTGTTATTACCAACATTTAAACCGTTTGCGTGAACATGTCCTTCTCAAAAGAAATAACTGCTGCTTAGACAAAAGGCAGCCCAAGGACTTCCCAAGTCCTCCTATAAGGAAAGAGAAAGCATTCCTTAAGCAATATCCTACTACAAACAATAATGATTTTTAGTTTTTTTTTCATTTGCAATTTTCTTGAAACATAAATGGTACACCAACATTCTCCCAACCCTCCCACAACTTTGTTTTTTGACATCTCCCCTCTCACCCTCCATCCACTGCTCTGCTTTCTATCAGACAGCCTGAAGCATCTCTCTAGAACGTGCTTTCTTGCCTACCAAGTTATATTAACATTCAGACTGTAATATACCCTAGTAAATTATATTGCCTTCTTCAAATGGGAACTTCCCCCAAAGTTTTCCAAAATCCGTTCCACTACAAAAGTGGTAGCAATAAGAAGGACAAAGTTTAGATAAAATAGATATATCTGTCTTTTTTATCACATGATACACATACTCCAAACATGATTTAACAGAAAAACTGCTGGAGCTTATTTCATTAGAATTTGTACAAAGATCTACAGTAGATGCCATCTAAGGAAAAACATAAGAAAACCTTTACATTTTAGAATTTTATATATTTAAAAAAAAAAAACAGAAGATGGCTTAAAAAAAATCCAAGTTTAAAAGTAATCCCTTAAAATGGTCTTAAATTTTACCTAGTTTTGAAAGGAAGGATGGTCCATCAGTTGCTAGAGAGTAGCCAGAGACCCAGGTTCAATTCCCTGCTCCATCAGAGGCTTCCTGCATGACCTTGGTCAAGCCATTTAGTCTCACTGGCTGAGTTTCCCCATCTGTAAATTGGAATAATAGTACTTATGCCCAGAAAGGAGGCATTGGTAGGAATTTGTTTCAGACTACCAAATAAAACTAGGTAACAAGTTGGTCCACGGCCATTTACTGATTAACAAGTAGAATTATGCTGTCAACATGTTAGAGAGAATAAAAAGAAAGGTAGATACTGAGATTTCAATCTGGGAGATGCACCCAAGGTCTCATGCAGCTATCATTATACTAAAAAAAATTAAACTACAGCAGTTTTCTAATATATAATGTAACCACAGTATTGCTTTGGAATTGTTTGGCAGAAAAAAAGATGGACACAACTCTTACATCTAGAAAACCATTATCTCCCAAACCAATAACCATGTCTCAACTCTTATTTCTTAGAAAGAAATAGAGAAACTTCCTATCTGAAACACAAATATGATAGGTGCTTTAGAATGGTCAATTCCAAAAGTTAGGGAAATTAACAAAAAAAAAATTAAAAAAAGCAAACCAACAAAAACACAAGAAAAAAAATCATTTGAAATAATTACATTTAGCAATTCTCCCTCCCCAACCCTCAAGCCCCTACAAAAGGCTCAGAAAAAAATAATTATTGGAGAGAATAACTACACTATAGTTAAAGGCTGATACTGATTAAGAGATAAAGCGAGGACAGTAAATATTTATAAATTTAGAAAATATATATATATTTTTAAATCCTTGGCACTTTTCTATGTTTGCAATGCATAACAATAACAAAGGAAAAAAGCCTTTGCCAGGATCAGCATCATTAGAAGTATTTAAATATAAAACAAAAAAAAGAGAAATTTTAACACTATTAAGGCTATTATCTAATGGGGGCAGTAAGCTGTTAATAATTGATCAAAAAGATCATTTTCAATTCAAATGTTTTGATTTCCATCTTTTCAAAAAGAAAATAAGAATCCAATTGCAGAGGCAACCTAACAGCAGTTCCGGCCAAAATAAAAAGATGCACAGCATGAGAACAAAAATACAACTATGTAAGTGACAGGTCTATCTCAAATTAAAAAGAAAAAAAAGTAGAGGTTTTCACAATATTTCTGTGAAATGTTAGTGTTGCACAGTACTGTACAGACAAAATAGGAAATATGGGTTCAATGCATTAAAATCTGTTAACCTAACATGCCTCAAGCATTGAGGGGGAACATTTTATGCACATCTCAACAGGAACTGGAATTTAGTCCGATATTATTTAGTTTTGATGCATCAATGACCAGAACACATCACCAGTGATAAAACTGGCAGCCTATTTAAAAATCTCCAAAGTAAACAGTGGAAATCAGTACAGTCCTACCTGCTCTGGGTAGGAGGGGAGAAAATGTATCACTGCTGTTCAGAGACAGTCACTTATGGAACAAGATTAAAAAAGAGAGAGAAGACAATATGAGATGGAGAATCAAATCAATATTCGTTGCCTTTCTGAAACATTCTTTATGCAAAGAAGCTGTCTGACTCAATAGAGAAATAACCAGTTGTAAAATTCCATAGTCCACTTCATATAGCTATTTAATTAAAATAGTTTGTTAAACTTAGATCTCTCTATGCAGACATTACGATCATATACACTGACTGCATATTCTCTGACGGCACAGAATATGTGGCATACTCTACAGTACAGTTCAGATCTTAGAGCACCTACAAATAATCACATCTGGGAAAAAAAAAAAGTTTATTCTGTTCATTTGACACTTTGGGGACAATACAGTTCCCCCCTGCCTTTTTTGACTTTAGAATAAAAGAAAATAAACATCTCAAGATTTAAGAAGTGACAGAAATTTCAAGTGGAAATAGGAACAAATGAGGAAAAAAAAAAGACGCAGTTAAAAAGTTTGAAAAAGATCTAATAGACAATCCCAGAACCGTTAGCTGTCTGACAATTTTGTTACCCGAGCATGTTCACCACAGTCTACTCAAACATCACACACAAGAGATAGGAAGGGTGATTAGCTCCTTTTGAAAGTAGCTGGCTACTACAGTGACTTAAGATCAAACTGAACTTTTGCACTGAAGTCTTCACTAATAAGTCACTTTCTTACACATTATGAGTAGAAACATAAACACTGGACTATCATCTCTGCTATAGCACACACTTTATTCACTAGGATTCACGATAGCAGTCAAACAACTGAGGATTTCCAGATATGAACCGATTTGGACAGTCTGGATTCACCCCAAACCAGAAGAGATTGCGTCAGGTTCTTGTTAACAAACGTCAAGTTCAGTAAACTCACAGCCGTGCAGCTTCCTGGTTAAGGTAAGCTTACAAAAGTGATCATTTCAAAACCTGCAACGTCTCACCTACCAGACACAGGACCACTTTACATAAGCTCTATCTCACATCAGTTATTTAATATCCCTTGTGCTCTGAAATGCTTTTGGTAATTGTGGTGTATGCAACGCTTTTTAGAATCTTTGCTCAGAATATGTCTGTCCTCCTATAGAAATTTCCTGCAGTAAGAGCTCTTCCTGAGGCACAGACAGAAACAGACCACTTCTGGAAGCAGCACTTGCCTATGCTGAGCATCAGGAGCTCATTTACCTGCCCCAGGCCTGTCCTTAAAAAGTCACACCTCTTATTTATGCTACAACTAAAAGGTCCGGGTTTTCTCTATTAATAACCTGAAATACTTGAGGTGTTTTAAGATGTGGAGTCTATAAAAAATAATGCTTTGGATACAGTTATATATTTCTGTCAAATACTTCTGGTTGCTATTTCTTCTAAAATGCACCTTTTCTTGTTGCCTCCTTGCATCCTAACCAAAGCATCATAAAACTGATTACAGCCAAAGTACAGCAAGACATCAATCTTTTCCGATCACTATTATTACCAGAGCTAGGTAGACTACAGAGGTGGGTGATACCTTCTCTCTCACAAAAACTAATCACCTAGAGCTCCAGAGAGGACACTCCTAATCTCAAATAGGCTACAACCCAAACAGCAGTTCAAAGAGGATGGGAATCTCTGTGCCAGAACTCTGAGAAACATCACCTTAAACTGCAGGTTTGAAAATAAGGCTTTTAAAAAGCAATTATAATTGGCAAATAGCAAATACACTTTGGGTATCTGAAAAGAGAAGAGAGGGACAGATAATCAGGTCTACTAAAATGGTACCAGTGGTTTGCAAACAAGAATTAGTAGTGGGGAGAGGGGAAAAAGGACAAAAATAGAATTGCAATAAATGGAAAGAGATAGAAGTGAAATAATGGTTTTAATAAAAATAGCTGGCATATAATAAGGTGGACTTTGTTCCGCTGCAACTAGTCTGAAACTGAGCATCCAAAACATTGAGTGACTGTTTACATGCCACTGCATGAAAACTAAAGGAAACCGGCTGAGACTTACAGAAGTCATCTAAGAGGAATGGTTAAAAAGAAGGTAAAAACAGTTGGTTTTAAAATGTAAAACATTAGAACAGTAAGATTATTATTGTAACTTATTTAATAATGACATTGATAAAAATGTCATTATTAAATATCATTATTAAATGGTGCAAGAGGTAAAAAATACATTTAGAGACATTTCTGACCACAAGTCCAAACTAACATTATACAGATCAGGTAAGAGCCTGAGGGATTGTTATAAGTTCTTAAAATAAATAAATAAAACCCTACAACTCTGCAACTCTCTTTCTTCCCTTTTTTTTTCTTTTTAATGCCTGACTCTTTGCTTTTCTACTAGAAGCTTGCTTTTAAAGTAGTGGTTCCATATAAAGAAGTCCACATATTTTCACTTGGTAACAAACAGTTGGTCTTCTACTGACAAAGTTGGACAGAAAGAGTAAGCAAATACTGGTATTCCTAGGAATTCCTGGAGCAGGCACTGTATGGTAATCCTGACCATAAACTACAAATATATATATATATATATTTCATATATAACTATATATATACACATAGTTTTTTTTCCAAGCTTCTCATATCTCAGTTGAAAACTGAGAAGGAAAAACAAAAACCTTAGTATAGCCATGAGAGAAATCTGACTTTCTGCTACCATTTGAATAATGCATCAATCCAAGCTCCAGGTCTATAACTCAAAAAGTTTCCCATTAATGCTAGTGCTGAATTATTGCCATTACAAATTAATGATTTGGTCTTTTAAGTGTGACACATACAACTGCCTTTAAAAAAAAAAATCAACAAATATGTCAAGACACACGTCTCAATTACGATTATATATACTTGTATTCTTCTTGTTAAATGTTACTCTATTTATATAGCTCTTACAGAATCTATTGCTTTCTGTAGCCGTAATTAAAAATCACCTAAATGAAGTGGCTATATATTCATCAAACAGACCATAAAACATATGGTTTCCAGTTTGCCAGTTTTATTTGGTAAAAAGCAAACCTAATATATACATAAACACGGTCCACTCAAGAAGATAAACTGCCAGAGGAAAAATACCCTATGTTATGCAAATGATGGGGAAAAAACCCTAAGGTTTTGACAAAGTGTGTGTGTATATATATATAATTTTTTCTAGCTTTTTTCTCTTATTGCTGACATTCAATACTTAAATAAATAAATGGCTAAAACAATTTTGGTGAAACCTCTAAACTTCTTGCGCATAAAACATTCAGCTTCTTCAAAGGTAAAAGGTTTGTTCTGCAAATGCAAACACTTTTTATAAAGAGTTTGTTGCAGACATTTTACCAGTACTAAATAGTAACATGTCACCACTCACTTGCAAGAACTGAATCTGAATACTGAATACACTACATTAACTTAAGATGCAATAACCCTATGATTCCTCATATGTCTATATCACTACAAAACTTACAGATACAAATATTAAGACTGTTCTACTCTATTAAGAGGCCCACGAGTAACTATTTTTAGCAGTACGTCTATTTGAGCAGCAGCTCCCCAGAGACAAATGTGGATTTCCAGGTATGAACTAAGGAAACTGGACTGAGAATTTGATTCTGGTGCAACTCACAGTAAGCAGGAGGCAGCACAGACCAACCCTCCAAGGTCAATTGAGTATCAGGTAGCTCTAGACAGCACCCACTACCACATGAGAAAGAAATTATTTTACTGCCCCTCACTGCTGCAAATACATAGCAGTCATGCCCTGTATATTTTTCCAGCTAACCTCTATTTCAAAAATTATTCAGCTTATAGCCCATTAATGGTGGAAGAACTTTGATTCCTTTTGTAGCAGTGTGTGGACATCACTTAGGACCAGTGAAAGGCAGGATGAGCCAGGAAGGAGGAGAAGGAGGCACATTTGGGGGACCTTTCATGTCATTTCTTACAGTTGACCTTTTACTGCAATAAAGGTAAAATATTCTGTTTCCTGTACTAAAGGCAGCATTTCTCTGTGTCAGGTATCCATCTGCCTGAAAATTTGTCCTCTCAACATACAGTTCTCTCAATTCTACATTGATGTCTCCAAACATATTCATTCTGTCCATGTCCAACAGGCTTAGTATGTATGAAAATTACTGCACACACACAGATCAGCACAGCCCACAATCAAAAGACTGACACTTTCTGGAGTACGCAGAGCATTGTATGTATGCCAAGTGGGCACAGGGAGTACCAAAACGTAATCGCCTGGAAAAAACAGTTCAATTTAAACTTCTGCACACATACAGGAATTGCTACCTGGTGTCAAGGAACTACGAGAAATATCTTCAAGTAAAATAAAACAACAACAAAACCTTTTCCTTAGGCAAGGTAACAAGAACCCAGAATGCCTTGATGAATTGACATGTGGAAGACAGCAGGATGAACAACCCCATGGACACAGTCAGCCCTGTGCAAGGCATGACTCCTGCTTCCCCACAGCCACGAGCAGACAAGCACCCTTCACACGCCAGCCCACGGCCGGCTCTCATGTCACTGCTGAGACCAGCTCTGACCTGCCCCCTGGGTGAGCGAGGGACATCCTGCCCAGGGGTGACATCGGGCAGCAGGGACACTAGCATAGTCTCCATGCCATGCCTCCTTTACAATGGGTTAGCCATCCCAGATCTATCAAGAATCCTTCTGAAACCCCTGCCAACTTTCCTCTACTGCAGTTGCATCACCAAAGCAGCCTATTTTTTTTTTAATAAATCATGTAAACATACTTATATAATCCACAACTACAGAAGTATTTGATGCATTTCATAGAATCACAGAATCATAGAATTGTTAAGGTTGGAAGGGACCTCTAGAGATCATCTAGTCCAACTTCCCTGAACATGCAGGGTCACTTAGAGCGTGTGGCACAGGACTGCATGTGCCACACGCTCTAAGTGGGATCTTCAAGCGGGTTTTGAAGATCTCCAGAGAGATTCCACCTCTCTGGGCAACCTGTGCCAGTGCTGTCACCCTCACTGTAAAGAAATTTTTCCTTAAGTTCCTGTGGAACTTTTCATGTTTCAGTTTGTGGCCATATCCTCTAGTTCTGTCGGTGGCCACCACTAAAAAGAGGCCGGCCTCATCCTCTTCACTCCCTCCCTTGAGGTATTTGTATACACTGATTAGATCTACTGATTAGATTTAATGCAAATCATTTGATGATTTGCTTGAGTCCTGTTCCCTGCCTGTAGCATAACCTTGTCACTTTTAAGCCCTGAGAAAGGTAATGAATGTGACTGCAAAAGACATCAGAAAAACTGAAATTTTTCGAGGCTGTCGTTTTTCTCACATGAGAAAGGTCACCAAGAAAAACTGTGACATAACAAGCATTCACTATTTTGTACCTGGGCCATCACAAAACAAGTGGAGCAAACGTGCCTTTGTTGGTTTGCAGTCAACTATCCTTCAAAGAGCTGTATCTTATTTGGAAAGTAAATAAAACTTATTACAAAACAACAAAAAGACATCCTGTTTGCTCCAAAACATTCATTTTATAATAATAATTATTAAAGAAACACCTAAATCCATCCAGCCTAGAATTTGGCCTGCAACTGCAACAGCAGCTGTCCCTGCCTAGAAAGGGAGGGAACGACAGAACCCCTTTCTGTAGTCCATTCCCCTCACATTCCCTCCCAAGATACAAGCCCAACCAGTTTCTTGCTAACAGGAGGAACAATCCTGAAGCGGGATCATAACTGAGGGACTGAAGGAAGTGCAGGTGAAAGTAGTGGCAAAGGAAGCAGTCTGGATATTCCAGGTGCATAGTCCTAGCTCTCCGCGAGCCTTCTCATCACTTCCAGAATGTCCCAGTTTCAGCTCCCCACTTGCAGAGGTTTCCTTGTGCAATGTATGTTGAAAGAGGAGTTTACAAGTTTCTATCAGAGCAGCGAAATGCTGCAGCCAGCAGATGCCTGCAGACACCCTGCCCCACATGAGAGTGCATGCACATGGCTTCTCCATGCTTCACTATTTTCAAATAGCATCTCAAAGCCATTGAGAGTATGTGCAGCCCTAGACGATTTCGGCATCACTCATTCACATACATACACTCATCAGAAGATGGAATACGATTTTCCAGTGTGACCTAGTTGGAGAAGTTGGTTGAAATACCCTGATACCTGTGGTCTAACAGAAAACTTTGGCGTCTGTAAAGTGAAGTTGCAATCGGAATTGAGCTTAGTTCATGATTCAAATAACTGCTAAGAATAAACTTTACTGAAGGAAAAGATATGATTTCAGCAAAAACATGTAGTAATCTAAAGCACTGTCTACAAACACTTCGGAGTATACTGAATTCAAGGTGCAGAGTACTGCATGAAGTACATAAAACTCAGATATTAAAATAAAAGTCTTATGTCAGACATGACTTACAATCCTTAAAGATGGAAAAATATCCATCTGCTGCAATAAATATACTCTGGTCATTCCAAAAGAAAAAAAAAAAAGCTCAAAATTTATATCACATTTAGGAAGTCTAGGGCAAAAGGTAATTGCACAGCCTGTCTGCTCATGAAAGTAATCTTGCATTCTTGATTTGCACGTAAGCAAAAGCAATATTGCTCTGTATCTATCACATTGAGTTATTTTACCATTAATGTGTAATGTCATTTTACAGTGCAATGATGATGATAACAAGCTTTAAACCTTGATATACCTGTCTTAATAACCATAGAGGAGAAGGAGTAGGATCTGTTTCTATTTAGAAGACACAAGGCTGTTTTCTAATAGCAGGGTAGATTTTCCTCTGTATTTCCAGGTACTCTGAAGACAGATCAAATAGGGTTGATCATTATATTTTTGTGGATGAAGCATAATCAGACAACTCCGTATTTTCTCACTTCAAGAATACTTTCTCAAAATGACAAGACAGTTTAGACGATTTTTGAAGTATGTAAAGCTCCATATCTATTATCTGTCCCTCATTGTTTTCTCTTGAAAGGTGAAGATTTCCAGCAAGTTTCACCCTGCTAAAAGGCTATCATCAACCAAACTATGTGGTGCACAGTGAAACTTTCTCCACAGAGCACTGTGAGAAAGCACAGGCTTAAGTAATCAAAAGAGTAGAATAAACTATTTCTAGCCTTCTTCAGACACGGCTCACATTATTACTTTAACTTAGATCTGTAATTCCCTAACTGGCATTCCCTACCTGATGCCAAATTCTCACTAATCCTGGCTGAACAAATTTGAAAAATAAGAACTTTTCTGATAGGACATAGTTATTTTTGTCAAATTAGTGCTTACTGTGCATGAAGGCACAACACTAAAAATCCCACATTACAGAATTCTGGAAATTATGCATTGAAGGTAGTTTTTTTTTTTTTTTTGAACACAGGTCACACACTCAAGAATCCCTGGACAGGCATTGAACAACTGCAACACAAACTGTGCTAAGCAGAAGATTATTAACAAAAGGAGTTAAGAACTGCAGTGCTGCTAATAAGTTATGAATTCTCAAAATATTTATTTCTCATCTATCACCAAGTACAGAGGGCATTTTCTGCTTTCTTAGGCAGTCTCACAACTGTCAAGCAGTTGGACAGTGATGACTAACCAGGAAACAGACGACTGCTGTTTGCTGGGCAAAAACCCACAAGTAAAGATAACATTCCACCAGTTTTGCTAAAATAGTCATAAAATTTGGCATATTAGAAATCTATTACAACTCATTCACATTCAGGAGACGATACTGCAATGCCGGACATCAACACACACACCTAATACAGTCTGCTACAGGAGCAGCTCTCCAGATCAGTCCTTAGCTTGGATAAACTTTCATCTTTCAAATGGGGCCTCAAGCACAGCTCTCAATTTCTGCTTTTGACCCTCCTTTTGTGTGTCTGTTTCCCCCTGACACCAAGAGGGAGCTGCTAAGGTGCACCCACCCTCCCCAGCACAGAGATGGAGGCCACACCACCAGGGCTCGCAAAGCGAAGGGCAGCACACGGCTTCCTACTGAGAGCGCCTGGTGTTGGGGTCCAGCGCAGCCTCCTTCTAAAGAGACAAGGACTTCTCTGAATTAATTCCTGTGCCTACTAAAGCACCCATAAACAAAACTAAACTAAAACAAAACAAACAAACAAAAACAAACAAACAAAAAACAACTCTTGCTTTAAGGCAAGACCAAAGAAAGCAGCACCACTTTAAGAAGTAAAACAAACTTCTTTGAGCCAGAACCCTAGAAATAGCCTAAAAAAAAAAACTTATTGCAGTAACAATAAGACTCTTCAAAACTCTAATCCTACAGAGCTAATGTTATGCTTTGCCAACACAGGCCTGCATGCCCCTGCCACAAGGCAGTACTTTGCTGAAGCAAGGAGACCTTCCACCGAGTTTCTCTAGGAGCACTTGAGAAGCAAACGTGTGCGAAGCGGAATGGCAGAGAGGGGCGTTCGCGGGGCTCTTCGAGCTCCTGCCAGCCCTGCCGCAGCTCGGCCGAGAACACACAGCGGCCCGTAAACACGTTACACAACGCGTCGCGCCTGAGAACGGCCAACGCGGCCCGGCCCGGGCTCCGAGGGGAGAGTCTCGCTCTCCACCTCGCTTGCGAATCCCCCACCCGGTCTGGCCGCCCCGGGGTCCCGCGAGCTGCGCGCAGCCCCGCGCCCGCCCGCAGCGGCTTTTAGGCCCCGCAGAAGACGCGCCCGCCCGGCGGGGGGCGCCCCGCGGCCCCGCCAGCGTCTCGCCTGCAGCCCTGCCCAGGTCGACCCGAGCCAGGGGCGGGAGGCCGCGGCCCACGCGGGCGGCCCGGCCCCAGCCCGCCCCCCGTCGCGTCTCGTCCCGTCCCCGCGCCTCACCGCCAGGTCCTGGGGAACGGCTCCGCTCATGGCCCGCACCGTGCCGCTCCGCCAGGCCCGGGAGGGCAGCGCAGGCCCCGGCTCCGGCCCTGCTGCCTCGCCCTCGCCCGGCCCCGCCGCTAGCAGCAGCAGGAGTCGCTTCCCCACGGGGGAGGCCGCCGCGTCCGCCATCGCCGCCGGGCAGAAGCCTCTGCAGCCGGCCGAGCCCGACGGCCGCCGCCGTCCTGCGAGGCCGAGCGAGCAGGCGCCTGC
>JAUBNY010000309.1:419075-429120 GCA_032275445.1 Crypturellus soui | reverse complement strand
GCGCTGCAGCGGCGGCGGCGCTGGCGCTGCTTCAGGAAACGGCGCTAGCGGAAACGGGAGCCCGCAGCACGTTCTGCGTGACAGCAGAGGCTCCTCCTCTTCTTCTTTTTTTTTTTTTTTCCCCCTCTCCTCTCTCTCCAGTGCTAGATGACAGGCAGACCTTCAGCTGGGGCAGGGATGCTTCCTCCATCTCTGCAGAGAGTGGTGTAATCTACAAAGGATAGGAGAGGCTTCCAAACTTACATCAATGATTTACACAAACGTTGTAGGCCCTACAACAGGAGCTAAATTATATTCTTAAGTACATAAGTATTAACCATTCTAAAATTCAACCGCCCTGGGCTTTTATTATACTTTAGAGCAGAAAGATTCCTAGACTAACCCTGCTATGTGTTAATTTCCAATACTAGTTTACTGTGAAAAGGTAAAGACAAGTACTGTGGCTACAGGCTCAACAGGCTGCAAAAACACTCACCCCAACATTGAATTGTCCTAAGTCATGGGATAAGAGAAGCTCCAGGGTACCCCCAAAGTTGGCTCATAACCGGTGAGGTGTCTGCCTTCCATCCAGCACACTGCAGTTCAAGGGACAGCCAATGCTCCAGACTTCAAAGAAAGTCACTTGCCAGAGCAACGGAGGGGGAAGATCCAACTCACCTAATCTGGGAAGGAAAGTGGAACTGAGGCTGCCCCTTACCTGTACAGGTTTTCCACCCTCCCCTTCAAAATAAATTGCATTTCAGGCTACCCCTCCAGAAACAGCAGCCATGTTCTTCGGAGGACTTTATTAAAATATATCCAAGAAATAATCAAACATTTTCTAATGAGTCAAGAGAGAACTGAAGAGAGAAAAACATCTGTACAGGGGACAATGCTGTAAGTTTTTGTTTACATGCTTTATTTTTTAAACATTTCACAGTTTAGTCATTGTCTACAAAAATATATTTCTGAAACTCTGAGTCCTCTATAAAAAAGCTGGTCAGCAGCAGTGACCCTGACAAAGAGAATGTACCTTAGGAGAGTGTGAGCACCTCCTGTAAGCAGGTTAGTGCAGACAAGGCACTCCTGCATCACCCTGGAGACTTCTGTTCTTTGGGATTAAAGCTCCACACTACTTCTAAAGGATGGTATTTTAAGTGAGGAAAAAAAAAATCCTTCCACTTCTCTATACTGCATTAAACCTGGGAGGGGGAGCTGCAAAGCAGTGTATCACACAGGAAAAGTGTGTTATCAAAGAAGGATTTGGCACTCAGGGGATGGGGAACATCACACTACTTTAAAATTGGTAAGTTTTTCTTTGAACAATCTGTTAGAACAGCCTTGTGATGATAGCAGGTTCAGTCTGCAGTGTTAATCAAAGTACTAATGCCATAAGACTAGAGCCCTTATTTGAGGTGGGGTTACAGATTCAACAAAGTTTTACCTCAGCATCTTCTGCTGTGGCTTTAATCACGTGAGAAGCTGCTTTCATATGCAATCAGAAGTCTACGTGGTATTGGATAAAACAGAGCCACCATCATCAGTGCTGTCAGGCTGAATTCCTCTATATCCACAGTTAGAATTATTTCTTATGACACTATTTATTTTGTCCTATTCCTACCAATCACCAGTTTATCTAGTCATCAAATATAAGAACTGAGAAACTCAGTATCCCCCAGATGAGATCTTCTCCACTTCTCTTCTGCTCAGAGAATTTACTTGACAGGTCTTGAGAAATACTTACAGTTGGGAAAAAAATCCTGCCTCTTAAAATGTATCTTGCATTCTGCTCTAGAAGAAACTAGATTAATTGACTCTGAGCCTCTGCATTTATAAAGTTCATAACTAGAAGCCCCTTACCACAAAATAATCTGCACACTTGAACTTCTAAGCAGGGCAGAAATTTTCAGCAGCAAATAAGAAAACAGCATTTATTGACAGACTGCTTCCCTACTACAGCAATAGAAACAAAATCGGTTCTCAGGTCCTAAAGAGATCTTTTTCTGATCAGCCTGTAAGAACAGTTTTCTGAGCCAGTAGCTGGTTAAATTTAGTTTTCTTAAAGACAGAAAACTAAGAAAAAAAATTACTGGTTATTGCAGGTACAGCTTCAAATGAAGTGCTCTGAGCTTCAGGCTTCTGCTCCAAAATTTCTCCTCTAACTAGTGCCTACCATGAATTCCTAGTCTGGTCTGCTAAACATAAGCAGCCAAGGAGGTACATGAATTTTAAATAGAATCAGCATCAATCAGGAAAACATAAAAACCAAGAGCCTGTACAATACAAATCCTTATCAAAAAGACACTCAGTACTACAGAACTAACATCGTCTCATTAGCGCTAAACAGTTAAAAATCCACACAAAAACACCTGAAGTTCACTTCCTGCCTATTTTCTTTCCTTGAATTGCCAAGGAAGCTGGTGGAGACAGAATCAATCACCTCACTGTATCAGCAGTTACGTTACACAGTAAGACAGTATATGAAGGCAGGATTGAAGAATAACTTAAAATCATTTAAAAGACTGAAAACTTACAGTCGGAAAGCTTTGTTCACTTTTGCAAACTGTGAACAGCCTAATCATGATTTTGTCCACTCCTCACCGAATCTTATGCAGTTCTATCAATAGACACTTCCAATACCAGAACTTTTCATCCATTAAGTTGTATTCCCACTCTGTTCCCAGCTATTCAGCTCCAAGAGACGCACAAAAAGAGGGAGAAAAGGCAGACAGGTCCACACATAGTACATGCCTCTGAAATAGCAACTTTTTTTTTTTAATATACCTGAGCAAGAGAAATCAATCAGGAGTTGTTACATCTCAAGAGAACTGTCAATTCAGTGTGCATGGAAAATCCATAACTAAAGATGAAATTAAAAGAAGATTTAGAATTAAGAAAAACCTTCTCCAGTGGAACCATTATGCCAAAGACTCCTCCACCCTCAAATAAGTGGTGCATACTCAATCATTTGGTAAAAAAGTGGAAAGGCCTTGAAAGAAACACTTCTGCCTTGCCCTCAGGTGATGAGCTAACTGTGCTCTCTTTCTCCTTTCATACTGCAGGGCTTGCCCATACTAAACAGCTCTGTCTTGCTCTGGTGGCACAGCCCATTATTGGAGATGCAGTATATGCTAGCAGAGATACACTACCTGAAGCAATTTGGTCAACTGTTAAAAGCTGTCTTCTCCATCAGCACAGACACAAGCATCACCAGCACTGGTATGGTACTTCTAGTTGATGCAGTCACATAAGTGAAATTCTGCAGCACAGATAACGTTAGTTATCTTGCAGATAAACAGCATTATTAGACTGTGAGGTACTGTGTGCGAGGAATCAGTGATTGCAGCTGCAAATTATTGCTACTTGCTATCCTTCTGGTGCAAGTTTCTCCTATTTCTGCATTCTCTTGTTTTCTGAGGTAAACAAGACTCCAGGGTGAACTCTTCTGAAGCCTCACAAATACACATGGCACCAAAACATATCTGAGGACACTGTAATCACTTCCAAATCATTTACAAGACTGAATGTGAGGCTGTCACTATCTCCTCTTTTACCTTCAGGCCTAATACTGCATAGACAAAACTTCATATGATCAAGAACTAGGAATGCCTGCACCATACCTCTTCTCAAAGAAACCTTACTGGGGTTAATGAACAAGGTAAGGGAGCGCTGAATCTTCTGCCTAGGACATAATACAGACAGTATTCATAACCTCACCAGTTCAGTAACCCTGTCTTAATGTTCCCTGTGCTTACACTACAAGAGATTCGGCCAAAAGAAATTTAAGCTGCTATATACATCACAACTGAAAAATGTGCACTGATGGCTGGCTGTTAGTACCTGTCTATCAGGCAGCTCCACCTCTCCTGTATTCAAGTGCACGAGGACAGTTCCCTGTTACAGACAACTGAGGCAGATAGATGGGAAACCACATTGGTTAAACCAAGTATTTCCAAGGGGAGGCAAGGTCACTGCTGCCCTGCCCCAGAAAAGAAGAAAGATTCATCAAGAGATTAAAACTAAATAGGTTACAAAATAAAGGCAAGAGCTAAGTTTGCCAGTAATGAAATGCATTCTCCTGTCCTGTATGAACAGGAAAGTCTCTGAAGGGTGTTAAAGAAAGTCCTAGGAGGACATACCCTCCCCATTCTTTTTCTGTCGCCAGAAAAGAGGAGAGGTTGCTACTGGTCAGCAGGAATCTCTCTGTCTGCATCCAGTTTGCTCGTCTCTCCTGGGGAAGGGGTACGTGGAGCAGAGTGAGAAACAGAAGGGATCCCATGAGCTACAATCCCTTCCACTACAGGTGGTTCCGGAAGCCCAGGGGTTGCTACCCCCACTACTCCTGGAGGAAACCTGAAACCAACAGAAACATGGAAATTACACATTTGTCAAAAGGAGTTGTGCAAAGGGAAAGAAGTTGCACCCTCACCCACCTGCTGAATACAAATCCCTCTTTCTAGCAAAGCCACTCAGAGATGGAACACAAGAAATATCTACAGGGCTGAAGAGTGTCAGTTATTTCCCAATACCAGACAGGCAGACATAGAGTCAGGTTGCATATTAAGCATTTACGAAACAGGTACAAAATTTGTCTCCCATAAAATACTGTGATACTGCATGAAGGTACCATGAAAGGCTGGAAATTCCCTCCCCACCAGCAGAAGTGCAAGCTGCCAGTTATCCCTCACTAGTTGTAAGACAGGGAGAGGGAAAAAAAGAAGAAAAAAGTTAAATTAAGAAAATAGACAGATATAAGATAAAAAATAGGAGAGACTAATAAATGTCTAATAAACTCTTTTTTCCATTCTGCCTCTCTGTCTTCTCTGTGACTATATCTGGAGCTGTCTCAGAGAATATATTTCCTACTTTACACATGGGCGAAAAACAGAAGGGAAGCAATGTGGCCACAATGACTTGGCAGGTCTCTAACAGACCAGCAGCCTGAAACACACCTTGTTTAGGTCAATGCTCCATCCATTGAACAAAATATTTTACAAACAATTCTCTTATTTATAGCCCAAGCTTGCAGTATAGCTAACTTTTTTTGCTTATACAGCAATAATAATATGAACAACTTTTAAATGTTAAGATACTCCTTTTCAGGCTATTTTGAAAACCTAACACGTTTTCAAATATTGCAAGTCTCTTGGGCATATCTTGCAAGGATTTGTAAAAATTAACTGATAATAAATACAATTAATAAAACGTTTAAGTCTCGGTACAGTTCCAGAAGCTTTGTGTCTCCAAGCCAACTGATGACATGTTGTTAGATTATTGAAAAGAGCCTATACCACAGATCATACAAGAATATATTTGATTTCAGGCTTAAGGAATTCTCAGACCCAGAGACATGTTGGCCTGCTTCAGCAGAAAGATATCCATTCATAAAAGCGGCAACTTGAACAACCTTTTTATCTTACCTATAAGCTGAAGCTCCATTGAGTTCAGGGTGGACAGTTGCAGGATCAATACCAGACCATTGAGCTGCTAACAGCAAATACTCTTTATTAACACAGTTCCTCAAAGCATCAGGTATATGACCTGTAGGAGCACCACAAATGACAAACAAAAAATGAAAACAAACACAGACAAACAGAAGGGACTTATTTCCAGAAGTATTTGCAAAGGAAAGCAGAAAGCAAATGCTCAGCATCCTTTCCCATCTTTTTCCTCACAGGATAACAATGGGCAGGGGAGATTTGTCTTAAGAAAAATTGATCTCTGGAAAGTTACAGGAAACTGAGCCTTCCTTTTCACTTCTGGTATCTTGGAGATACTAGTAGTCATACAAACTGCAATTGTCAGGCTGCACCTTTCCCAGGAGACAGTTTGTGCTACTACAGAGTAAGATAGACAGTATAACTGTTTGAGGAATTATTGAAAAGAATTTAGAAGACCTACACGGTGAGTACAAAGCTATTTCACAGAGGGAAAGTGCCATTCCAGCATTAGCTACAAGATTCTCATAAGACAAAGAGCCAATTACCAAATCATACTCTAGTTTGGGAGAAAAACATTGATTTTAAGTTTTAGAAACAGTCAGTAGTTCCCATTACATAACCCTTGCAGTGAAGTAACCAAAGAATCCTAATCCAGCAGCAGCTGCAGAGCACACCACTTTGCTCATTACCTGTAATAGCTCTGCGGATCTCTTTAGCTGCATCTTCTCTGGATTCAATGGAAGCCTGCTCACTGTACCAGGCTGTGTGAGGGGTGCAGATCACATTGGGTGCATCTTTTAAGGGCCCCTGAGCAAAGCTGTGATGAAAAAAAACAAATGTGGTTTCTCCCTGAAATTGATAAGGCCATTTGTCCTCCCAGATATCACCGTAACTCAGACTGAAAGAATCACCCAGTACGGGGGAGTTGCAGAACAGCAGTAAGCACACAGATGAAGTGTTACCTGAAAGGCTCAGACTCATGCACATCCAACGCTGTTCCTCTGATTCTTCCCTCCTTCAAGGCTTGTGCTAAGGCTTTCTCATCTACCAGCCCTCCTCGGGCTGTGTTCACCAAGAAACAGCCCTGGCGCATCTGGAAAAAGGAAAAAAAATTACGTGGGTTGAGAATGAGACTATTTCATGGAAGCAAAGTGAAGTCTACTGGAAATGAGCAGGAGCCTGCAGCGATTAGAAGGAGCCTTGACAGTCAGAGAACAGACTAGGAATGCTCTCACTGCCAAGCTAAACACAGGGGAAATGCCTGCAAGCAATGCTCAATAAATTTGCTTTAAAATAAATAAAACCATAAGACAACAAGGGTAGAAGTGGAGGAGCTCAAGTTTTGCACTCCATAGCCATCCTACTACTAAAAATAAAAATAAAAATAAAAATAAAAATAAAAATAAAAATAAAAATAAAAATAAAAATAAAAATAAAAGGACGTGAATCAAGTAACCAGTTATACAAAGCTGGACTTTGACGTTCAGGTGTCTCTCATGAAAGCACTTAAAGACATTTAGACTACTGGAACAGAGCCCAAGACTGGCTGTGAAGTGGGCTTGGGCAGAGAGGTTTTGGCAGAGCTGCGTAAAGAAGGGTAGTCCCAGCCGCACCACATCTGGCTCTAACCAGCAGTTACTCATTTTAAAGGCAATTTGAAACTATTCGATCACCTAAAACATTCTTTCTTAGTGAAATTACTCATCAAAAAGTCAGTCCTATTCTCCTCTTAACAAGAAATTCTATAGAGCACAAAGCACAGGCACCCGGATCCACACGCTCCCAGACCCCCAAGGCAGCAGGAGGCACACAGCAGAGGCAGCAGGATTCACACGCTCTCAGCTTCTGGGGAAGCAGCAGTTTGTGTTTGCATTCATTTCCACAGTATTCTGTGGGGGAAACCAAGCTCCTGCTGCACCTGTTTAATAGTGAAGTCATTGATGAGGTGATGGTTATGTTCATTCAGGCTGCAGTGCAATGTGATGCAATCGCTGTGCATTAGTAGATCCTGCAGGGTTCCTACTCGCTGTAAACCCAAGGATCGCTCCACTCCATCCGGCAGATATGGATCATAGAAAATCACGTTGAAGCCAAAGGACTTGGCTCGCAGAGCCACTGCCTGTCCAACTCGGCCTTCACAAAAGAAAACCCACAATCATCAAGGAAAGGTAAAACAAACTTTAAAGACAAGATACTGAGGGAGACTGTGATCCTAAACTGAGTTTACTCAGACTGAGTTTACTGCCAGAGCCCAAGATACTGCAGCGCTGGATACTCTCAGAACTGCCATAGAGATCCAGAGCAGGTTGTTCAGTGCTGATCCCATGCTGCTTACTCTAGTTTTTCCCCATGCAATAGCCTGCACTTAGCTTTAAAGGAGGTGTTTTTCAAGCCAAATCTGTACTCTGAGGCAGTAAGGCAGTAATAACCTGATCAAAAGAACTCGAGGAAGCTTTCAGGTGGCTTTGTTAATGATACAGAGCCTGCCACACTGGGAAACAATCACTAGGAAGAGCTGTCTGAATCTTCCAATTTTTCTAACTATTTGAGTAAAGAAAAGCCCCAATCCCATGACATACACCCTACTCTTGAAGATGTCCAGCATCACAGGACACTAGCATTCCATATGAGTTAGTGCGTTTCACAACGAACAGCTGTAAAATTATCCACCTTTTTAGTCAGTGATTCCCAAGTTTCAAGTTCCCCAAAACATTCACAGTTCACTTTTTAGTCTAACCCCCATCACTTACCAAGTCCAATGATGCCCAAAGTCTCCCCACGGATACGCACAGCACCTCCAGCCACTTCTCGAATCTGTTCTACACTCGAGGCTCGATTCCCTTCCCGCATAGCCTGATGTAGCCACGTAACACGGCGATAGAGGTTCAAGATGTGACAGAGAGTGGAGTCAGCAGTTTCCTCTACTGAGGAGGAAGGGATGTTGCAAACTGCAATGCCTACAAAGCCACAGAGTTCAAATGAGATTTTTAGCATCACACTAAACCAACATGCAGCTCTTAAGGGACAAGGGCTAGAAGACAATTCTGTGCTTCAGAACTACTGCCAAGAAAACACACAGGAGACAGCTCAGGAGCTGATTCTACAATAACATGCATGGGACCAGTCAGCATTCTAACCTCCAGAAAACACAATTTCTGGCTTCATCATTAGACTGTCAGCATCACTAGCTAATCAGTCCGAAATGAGAAAACTGGATCATACAAGCGGCCAAAAAAATCACTATTTTAACAGGTCTGTATCCAAAAGACAAACTTACACCAGAGACATTCCTGATAGATTAACTGGTAGAGTGTAGAAGAATTAAGACAGATGGTTGAGCTCTTTCAGGCCTCACATTCCAGATGTTTATGGCAAGCATGAGCTTCCCCAGGAGTGACAGTAACTTATTAAATGCAGACAGAAGCCATAGGTGCTTCTTGAGATTCATTTGAAATTACATTTAAAAACAGTGGTATGTAATGCTCCTACTCTAGAGTCAACATATAGCCACAAGGGACCATAAAAGCCATGTGTATAATCATCAGGTAAATCGCTAATGGCAAAGTTAAGATCCTGAAAGCATACATTACTGACAGCAAACAGGACGATATCTGAGCACTCTAGCACAACCCAGTCATTCCTCAACAGCCCACCAGAATAACAGGCTGATAACATTACTACACAGCTACCATCCTTCATTCAATGATCTTTTGCTCCTGAATGGACACATCTGCAGAACAGAATTTTTCAGCTGGCAAAGCTTCTGTAGCAACTAGTTAGATCGAAAATGGGTCTCTTCCCCTGTGTAACCCTAGCCACTTAACAAACCAAGGCAACTTCCTCAGAAGTCCACCAGCTACCTGAAAAGTAGGAATGAAACCTGGGTGATGACTGAAGGCACACACAATTCAACTTACAATATGACTGAAAGCCCATGACAGAGCAGATATTTAAATAAACTCAGACCACACACTCACAAAGGAACAAGGAGAATAACACAATCCCAGACATCAGACCCCTTTTCTCTATCCAGTTCTTTCACAATTGTATCTTAATACCAAACAGAAGACACAGAGAAGATGAAGGGAGATGGAAACCTAACTTCTTTTAATCTGCTTAACATTTCATTCAATTTCAAAAAAGCTACATAAGTTCATCTGTTACATAACTAGATAAGATACAAACATATATTTACATGAAATACAATGTACACATGTAGAAAACACAAACCCATACCAGTGTTATCGGGTTTGATTTGAATATTCAGAACTCAAAACAAATGGTGCCATATCTCCAAATGAATTAAGGGCTAGGCTAAGCACAGAAGAATTCTGTGGAAGAGGTCTGAGCATGCCTAAGGCACACCACACGCTCTTTCCCACCCCAAAATGAAAGCAATAAGCATAATCTGATGGGAAAAGAACTCTGATTTGTTGTTAAAGATTGCGGCAGTGAGGAAAAAGGAAAGCTTTGATTCTGAATGAGTCAAAAATATGAACCGCAACTATAAAAAGCAGAGAGCCACAAGCATGGTCTAGTTTCCTGAATGCAACCTGAAAACGTAATGGCTGGATGACAGCCAAAAATCTTGCCAGGAACACTTGAGAATATTCAGTTGAATCATT
>JAUBNY010000309.1:403099-417473 GCA_032275445.1 Crypturellus soui | reverse complement strand
GAGGGGGCGCTGCCGCCGGGGCCGCCGGGGCCGCCGCGCCGCGGGGGGCGCTGCGCCAAGACCGCCCGGGCGAGGAGTCGAGCGCGGGGAGCGGCGCGGCCCGGGGAGCCGCCGGGTGCCGCGGGCGCTCACTGACGGGGCCCAGGCTGCTCTGTCCGTTACCGACCTGGAGCAGGACAGCAGAGGCTTCACCAGAACTGCAGACACAGGTGCCCGGGGCCTGGCTGCGCTCAGCCAAGGTGGCTCCTCAGGATCAGAGAGCGAGCTTGGGAAAGGGAACTGGACTCTTTCCCCAAGTGGAGAGTCCCCCAGATGTCCAAGATGCAGCTCGGCACTGAGAGGGGTCCTAGCTGCAAGGAGGCTGTGAGGAGCGGCGGTTACCAAAGCTGACATTGCCTGGGCAAAGGATGTGGGCTCAGGACTCCCAGGAAGGAGGCAAAACAGGGAGCCAGGCAAAACATCTCTGCTTCTGCCATGCTGCCTTTTCAGGCATGTTCCCCACGTGTCCAGCGAGGACACCACCAGCCCAGCACCTCTGCAATCCCATGGAGCAATAACTCCTTGGACACAAGGTCCTGCTCTCAGCTGTCCCCTGGAGGAGGATGCTCACTGCCTATCTTGGAGGAGGGCCTGTCCCCACTTGTGCACTGGCTGTCAGCAGAGCATTAAGATTAAGAAGTGTCTCAGATGCCCACACAAAGGAGCACATTTGCTCCCTGACTGCCAGTGGCCACCTCATTCCTGATCTGGGATTGCAGGCTGAAAGGGAAGGGACACAGAATAGGAGGCAGAGGAGGAGGGCAAACCAAGCAAGGCCAGAGGGGTGCACGCAGTGTCAGTGGACGCTGCTGCTCAGGTGCTCTGCAGCAGCTGCACCACAGAGGTCAGGCAGTGGCTGCTGCAGCCCCGTCAGGGCAGTCCAGGAACAATGCACAGGAGCTGCCACACCAGGCACTTGTTGGGCAGCAGCTCCTCCAACACCTGCAGCCGCAGCTCTGCAACTGTTCTGCCACTGGCATGAGTGCCGAGCACCTTGGTGGCAGCATCCCTGGGCTGGTCGTGGTGGTGCAGGCAGGAGTGGATGGGGCCACCCCAGGGCCACTAGAGTGTTGTCCAGCAGCAGGGGCAGCTCAGTGCCTCTCCCGGGTGGCACAGCCAGGTGTCACGATCCTCCCTGGGAAGCCATGGCCAGGCAGGTCCCAGCGGCACCGGCTCGAGCTGCAGGCCAAGCAAAGAGCGGCTGGTGAGCGCCGTGCCACAGCACGGGGTAGTACCCATGTGCTGGTTGGCTACCGCAGCAGCCCAGTGCTTGCACGTACCTGCCCCTCCACTGCACCTCTGGACAGGGTTTCTTCGCACTGCAGGTGACAGGAGCACACTGCTGCAGCGCCCAGCCCCTGCCATGCAAGCCAACATTCATGTCCACCAGGCCAGGAAGGAAACACCGTTGAGTTGCCCGATGAATTAAACACACCAAAAGCCAGGGCTGTTTCTCTGAAATGGGTTAAATGGTCAGGTCCCCTCCCTCTAAGCCACAGAAGAATGCCTGCACCATGAGCACTACAGTAACAACCCTAAGCCCACAGTCTGGATTCTATGTCCCAGGGGTTGTCAGCAGTGATGACAACAAGCAAGCACAGGTGGCTACACCTAATTCTTCACTCCACAGAGAGGAGCTGGAAAGACTGCAGGGGTAGGTGCTGAACAGCCACAAGAACTGGCAGGCATCAAGAACCTCTTGCCTTTCCTCTAAGGAGACCCCACATGCTTTGGAGTGCAAAAATCTCACAGGATGCCTGCTATGCGCACTGAGGCTATGCCATTTAATAAGCTTGAATTGCCCATGCAATTCCCAACAAACAGAGGAGAACCCACAGGTTTGGATACATATAAGATTAGCATAAGTAGATTTCTCCCTTTTTCCTCCCTTCAAAGGAGGGTGTATTCTGAATAGGCACCTAGGGCAACAGACAGAAGTATCTTCCAGAAGTCCTGGTGCATCTTGAGCAGGACACCTGTCAGGAGGATCCCAAGCATGCAGAGCTCGTCTCCACAGCTTGATCTGCATGTCCCAGGAGCGACGGCTGTATTTCTTGTACTTGTTTGGAGTTCGAGGGTGAATACCTGGCTGCCGAGCAGCCCTAAGAGCAAAGCACAGTATCATTAGCAGTAATGAACCTTTTTGAAACTCTCTCTCATCTGGCAGCAAATCTCCCCATTCCCCCCCACCGCCAGAATGCCACAGAGAAACACCCCGCTGCCGTTCTGGCAGGAGACTTATTGAACATGAGGTACACCCTCAGGAGAAATAAGAAAAGGTCGTGGAGTTATTCCTATTGCATTCAAAGGGAGAGGACTGTCACCCGGGCATTGCAGGTGCTTTGCCCCAGGAATATCTGCAGCTGCCCAAACCAGGACTACAGCTAGTCCTGCAGCCCAGCACCGCCTCACTTGGGGACTTGCTGAAGGAAGCGCTGGTAGCCCACAGTGTTCTTCCCATAGTCAATCTGCTTCTGCCTCCTTCGCAGGACAGCCTCATCTTGCTCCATGTCTGGCCTGAGGAGGAAGGGCAGTGTTGAGGCAGGGCAGGGCCCTGGTGCTGCCGCTCCACGTGCCAGCACTGACCTAGAGGCTGAGCGGGATGCGCGTAACAGGCCCGTCCTCGTCCCCACGCCAACACTGATCATGGTCGCGCCGCGGAGCAAGGCCCTGGCGACGAGGCCTGGGCGGGTGCGGAGAAACCACCGAGCCGGCGACTCTGCAACCTGGGCAGCCGGCGGCGCCAGGGCTGTCTGTGCCGCGGGAGCGCCGGCTCCTACAGCCTCCGGAGCCCCGTTCCGCCGGGCCGAGAGCTCCAGCAGGGCCGCGGAAGGGGGAGTGCGGCGGTACCGGAGCAGCGCCCGGCGCGGCCGCTCCAGGGACAGCGCGAGCCCCCCGCCGCTGCCGCTGCCGGCGCGCGGGTGGGGCCTCGCTTTGTGGGCGCGGTCACGCCTCCCGCGGGCGGGGCCGTGATTGGCCGAGCCTCGCGAGCCACGCCCCTCCCGCGGGCCCGTCTCTTCTCGGGACTCGCTGTGCTCGCGGCCTCCCCGCCTGCCCGCCGACCCGATTGGCCGCTGGGGCGCCAGGCGCCGTGATTGGCCGGCGGGGGACGGCGCGTGCGCGTCTCCGCCTCCTACCCGCGTTCAAGCGCGGCCGCGGGCGGCATGGCCGGGCTGCCGCGCCCCCTGCTGCCGCCGCCCGGCAGCCCCGAGCCGCCCCGCACGCCGCTCGCCGACCTGGCGCGCGGCTTCCGCCGGCTGAGCACGGCGCCCGGGTGAGCGGCGGCGGGGCCCGCCGTGAGGGAGGGAAGCAGCTCCGTGCTGCGCGGAGCGACAGGGCGGCCGGAGCGGGGCGTCCTTGCGCCGGGCCGGGGGGCCCCGGCCGTGCTCGGGGGCCGCCGCCTCGCCGCGCTCTCTGCCGAGGTCGCAGGGGCGGCCCCGCGCTGGCCCTGCCCGCTGGCGATCACGCGGGGCCGCGGCCGTGAGGCCCGCACGGGGAGTTAACGTGTGTCTGCGTGAGCGGCTTCCAGGAGGCAGCTTACTGTGCAGCCCTTCCAAACTCCTCTTTCCAAGATCGCTTCTTTGCTCGAGACATTAGTCAACAGACACAAGCATCCTTGCGGCCCAGTGCTCGCCAGACATATTTTTTACTGCCTTCCGAGCAATTTGCTGCTGTTGCTTCTAAAGACAGTTATGACAATTCTTGGATGACTGGCTTACACTTTAAAAAAACAAACAAGAAAACCTACTGCTTCTACAGCAGCCTCAGGGAGAAGCCAGGTTTAAATGGGGAGTTGCATTTACCCCAGTTAGAGCAGCAGCTTCATGAACAGGTGAAGTTAAGTTGCGTGCTGCATGCAGCTGCCTGTTGAAAATCTGACTGGCCACTTTCCTCCCTGCAGAGTGCCACGGAAGCAGCATGGGAGACCCTTACAGGTAAGAGCTGCACTCCTGGAAGAAGGGCTGCCGTGTGTGTGAGGGACAGCCAGAAGGCAGGCAGTGTTTGTGAGCAGCTTAAATACTGGGCTGCTGGCTGCAGTTCTCAGGATTTGCAGTGAATATTTTCTGTCCATTTTAGCAGCAGGTGCTGTGCTCTACACCAACCTTCAAAGATGCTGCGCAGCAAGACATCAGGGAGACTGATAGCCCCCCAAAGGTGAGCTTGCTTTCAGGCAGGTAAAGGACGTAGATATTTAGTGTTAGCTCAGTACAGGAATCAGAATCAGGGAGGGGGCAAACCTGAATTCTGCAGATACTTCTAGCAGTTTGGACAGTCCTTATGCAGAGATTTTGTGCTTACATGCTGCCATTGTGAGTTCTATATAGATATTGGGACTGAAGATGCTAGTTTTCAGCATCCCTCAAGTGCTTCAGGCCTCTCTCCTCATCCTTTTCAGGAGAGAGTAGTTGGTTTAAGTACCCAGGCTGGCATGTCTCACAGGGCCTGCTGTTTCAGAAGACCCAGGCCCTCTGACCCTCTTCACTCCTCCACTTGAGAGTTCATGCTTCAGTCTCCTAGTGGGATGCTAAGGCCATAGTGTCGTGGTAGCCCAAGCCCAGGTCAGGAGGGTCTGACCTTGCCTCTATCGGTAAAGAACGGGGCAGAGTCTGCTATTTGAAGAAATTCCAGTGGGAAACTATGGAGATGCCTGTGTACGCATATATCAACGTATGGTGGTTTTGTGATGCAGCTAGTGAATTTTGCTATGGTCCAACCATAGCTAATGCGCAGAGACTAACCTGCTCAGCCGTGTTGAGAAAGCTACATTGTCTGCAACTAGTTCTGCATATAGGTTATATAGGACATAAGCATCTTCTATTCCGCTAGGAGACAGGGAACTTGCTGTCTGAGATGAAAGATCTGGGCAGCCCAATTGCTGTCACAGAATCTCGTGCACAGAGAATACTGGGGAGCCTGAGTGGTTCTGCAGAGCTGTTCCCTGATGAACAAGAAGAGATGGAGGTAAGCAGGGAGGTAAGTATAGTATGTTTTGCTTCATGGTATGACTTGCTGGGTGGAGAATTTAGCATTGCACATTTTTTGCTGGCCTGACTTGCAAGGCTACCATAAGCCTGTATGCATTAGAGAGCATTTCCACTGTTTTTAAGTTGTTATTGGACAACTTTGTTAGTTAGGGGAAGTTCTAGGATCCTGTGTAGCAGATAGAGAAGAGCAGTAGGTCTAAACTCTCTACCTGGGGAAACGCAGTTGCCTTGACAGGCAGAATAGCCTTCCCAGATATATGACAGCTTTTTTCAAATGTATATTGCCTTTGCACTTGAACATAATCTCCACATCAGCTGTGGATGCACACACTCACAGGTTACCCCAGCTTGTGGGGGGTAACCCCTGTGTGCTCGTACCCCTGCGTGAGAGCTCTACTGCTGTTTAATGCTCCCTGTGCTTTTCAACTTCATGTCCCGCTCAGCAGGAACGGGTAGCTGGGGATCTGTCTTCCAGCATGGCTATCTTGCTCTCTGGACCCCTTCTCACTGAAGACATCAGTATCAGCGAGGTGAGTGCATTTCCTTACAATGCCTTATGGTAAAGGACCTAAACATGGCCCAGGATCTGCGGCAACAACTTTTGCTTGTAGTTGTTTGGATTTGCATCATTTAGTGTCCCTCTGTAGGAGGGGACCTGCATAATCCCACTGCAGCCATGCTCTATCAACATGATGTCCTCTGTGACTTGTTTTTTTTTCTGTTCTGGGCCAGGTCTCCATGAACAGAAGCCGTCTGTACCGCTCTCCTTCAATGCCAGAGAATTTGAACAGGCCAGTACTGAAACGAATAGTAATGTGCCAGGATAATGAAACTCCGATAAAGATGAAGCGGAGGTGCAGCCGAGCGCATAATGAACCAGAGAGGGTAAGGGAGCTAGCCTGAGCATCAGTCTTCTCCATTTATGTTGCAGTTTCTTTGCAATTGCATTTCTTTGCAGGTAGAAGCAGCAACATGTGGGTCTGCACAAACAAACAAAAATCAGCTCAGATCAGCTCTGGGGATAGCCCAGACCACACATGGAGAAGCCTGAGAATCTATAGGACTGCATGTATATCAGCTGCAGTACTTGCATACTGTAGACAACTGATGATGGCTGTTTTGTTGCAGAGTGTGACCCTGAAGAAGACAGCTTCACTCTCCAACATGGACATCATCAAACTCCTGGATCAGGACAATGGCCTCAGACAGCTCATCGGGGACTTCTCCAAAGTAAATGTTTACTCTACCCCCTGCTGTCAGGATAACTGAGAGGAGGCACTGCTGGAGACTTGGTTTGGAAATGACTGAATGACTTTCCCAGTTGCACAACAGCAAGATGAAAATGTGAAAGGAATTAATTTGGTCCTTCTGTGAAACAAACTTGTAGTCAAATGAAATACCTGTTGCCATATGGGGGCATAAGGAAGAAGATGCAGATGATTTCAAGCGCATCAATTTATGTGTTCAGATAGACATTTTTTGGTCTTTCAGGAGGGAAAGTGGGAACAGCTGCTCTGGGGGTGAATGCTCAGAGGCCCTGTTGGGCTTCAAGGATAAGGAGTCTGTCAGTAATTATTTTTCTGAACTGTTACTGCTATCTCCTCAGGTGTATGCACTACCAACAGTGTCAGGACAGCACCAAGATCTGCACTACATCACTCCAGAGACTGTGAGCAATGGTCTTTCCTTCTGTCCACTCCCTATGAGACTGGGTGTCTTTCTTGCCGTTACCTAACCATGCTGCCCAATTGCTCCTTTGCCTTCCTCACTAATATGCTTCAATATCCAGGGAGTTTAGTAGAACCTGGTGTTCTGTGTCACTTGTGTAGCCCCTCTGCTGTTTCTGGATGCTGGCTAAGGTCTTGGTCTATGTATATTAAACCTAGTGAAATGACACTTTCTCAGACAGATTTTAGTCTGCAGTCAGAGCACCCTGTCTTGGCCATCCCCCTCTCCCTGCTTTTATTTTTCACCATTACAACTCTATGAAAATACTTATTTTATGTTTTGCAGGTGGCTGCTCTGCTCTCTGGGCAATTTCAAAGTCTGATCGACAAGTTCTACATCCTTGACTGCCGTTACCCTTATGAATACAAGGGGGGGCACATCAAGGTGAGGGAACTCGATTAAACCATGGTAGAAGGGAGCTGAGAGGGAGGGGAAGGAGAATGGGTAGAGAGGCTTAAAGAGGTGAAACAAAACCATGGGAGACAAAAGCATGATTAGGTAGAGTATTAAATGTATTTGTCATGGTGGACCCTTGGAAAAGGGGACATTGCTGAGAGCCAATGGTTGTCTTCTCCGTGCAGGGAGCTGTTAACTTCCACAGGCAGGAAGACATCTTTGAGTTCTTCCTGAAGAAGCCTCTCCTCCCTTCTGTGCCACAGAAACGCCTGATCCTTGTGTTTCACTGTGAATTCTCCTCTGAGAGGGGCCCCAAAATGTGAGTTCTGACCTTGACTATCTCTGGTGGGTGGGAAGAAAGTGCCTTTAGCAAAAATAATGGTTCATGCTGAGATGCAACTCCCTCCCTTGCTGACTGCACCCTTTTTGGCATTCAAAGGTGTCGCTATCTTAGGGAAGAAGATCGTGCCATGAATGAGTACCCTGCGCTGCATTACCCTGAGCTGTATGTCCTGAAGGGGGGCTATAAGGATTTTTTCCCTGAGTACAAGGTAATGGCAGGATCTCTGGGCAAGAGGTAGAGTTAGGAGCAAACACCTTGAGAATACACTGGCACAGTTTAGCCATCTACCTGGTGCCTGTCTGTTATGGTCTCTTCCATACCAGGAGGTTGATCGCCTGGGCTACCTTCTCTGTATCTTTCCAAGTCAGTTTCATTTTTGGAGATGGAAAGCCTAGAAAGGCATTATACAATTACATAATGTTCTCTTTTTTTTTTTCTCTCTCTGTTTTTTTTCTCTCCACATACTTGATCAGGTTTAAGTATTGTTTTTGCTCATTACTGAGCTCACAAAAACTGACCATTCATCATCAAGGTCATGAACAAAGATGTTAAACAGTACTGGACACTATTGAAAGCCTTTTTAAATCCATGCTTGCTACTCAAGATCACCTTCATATGTCTGAAAATAGTTTCAAGGGTTAGTTGCTCCGTTACCTTCACAGGGATCAAGGTGAAGCTGACCAGCCAGTGGTTCTCCAGATTGTCCTTCTTGAAGATGACTGATACTTGTTACCTTCTGGTCCTGAGGAACTTCTCCCATCATCACAACCTTTTAAAGATAATTGAGTGAAGCTGCAGTGACTACAGCCAGCTACCTCAGTGCTCATGGGTGTATCCCATCAGATCCCATGGATTTGAGTGCACTGATTCTCCTCCTGCATAAGACAGTGGACTGTGCCCCTGTCTCACCTGTAGGTCCTGGCTATAAGATGGATCATGATTCTGCTCACAGTGAGAACATACTGACTCCTGTGACAGAATCTCCGGTCGTATCTGACCACCATTTCCCCAGGGTTAATTAATGAACATTATGTATTTTTCCTTCATTCCTCAGGATCTGTGTGAGCCCCAGAGCTACTGTCCAATGCACCATCGGGATTTCAAAGCAGAGCTGATGAAATTCCGCATGAAGAGCAAGTCATGGAATGTGGAGCGGAGGAAGCGTGAGCAGATCACTCGTCTCATGAAACTGTGAGCACCAAAGCAATACCTGGAGCAGAAGTTTCACAAAATGCCTCTGTCTTTCTGAACAAAGCTATGGTCTCTGAAGAAAACCAGACTGGAAAGGTGAAAGAAAGGCTTGTCCTGTTGAGACTGCAAGGACGAATGAGGTCTGTTTTAAAGGTTTTGGTATTGCCTCTGAGAGACACAGACTCAACAGAAAGCCACAAATAAAAGGTGTAGCATAACTGCCTGGAGAAAGAACAGTCTTTGTTCACTAAAGACTGAACCTCCTGCTAGGCTATCTTGCCTAAAGGCTAAAAGACGGTGTGTCATGGGTTGAGCTCTCACACCTTCCTGCTCCAGACATGAGTCTCCATGTTCCTGTTTAGTGTAGATTTTTGTTGTTATTTGTCATGACTGGAATAATAAACAGCTAAAACAAACCAAGGTGTTTTAGCAGGGTTCTTTCTTCCCTGTGGCAATTCAGTGTTAAGAAAGATAAGCATGCATGTGCTTCTGGTCATCTAAAATGGTGTTTTCTTAGCCCAGTACCAGTCAGGATCGGTATGCCTAGCATATCAGTTTCCGGCAACCACCTCTATTATAAAGATCAACAGTGAGAGTCAGAAAAGCTATAACTTCTGTATTGTGTTTTATTGATATGTCAGCCATGGCCTTCCCAAGGATCAGCTATTAAAGCACACTTGCAAATAATTCTTGAACAGCGGCTCACTGTAATTGAATTGCTGATATCTCCATTTAGGCTGTTCGGAGGGGAATGACAAGGCTGAAACTCTAATAGCTTTACATATGTAGCAGCAGCCACTAGATGAGGTTAGCAGACAGCTTTCTGTAGGAGAAAGCTGCTCAAATTGTTTCTGAAGCAATTTCTGAAAACTGAAAATTGTTTCTGATTTTTTTTTTTTTTACATCCTTCTATAAAGCCGCTAAGGGTGGCTGTTTTCAGAGACCAACCAAAGCTGGATGAAGCTCTGTTTTGCCTCTTCTACCATCCCAAAGGTTTGAAAGGGGCACAGAGAATGTGTGTAATAGGACAACAGTCTTAGCTTTGCAACCCTGATGTTAAAATATTACCAAGCTATTACGCAGTAGCAGTTTGTATATTAGCCAAGTTACCTCTCACCACAGAGCTTGCAACTACAATTCAAAAAGGCACAAAATGGTAGCAATGGTAGCAGAGGATAAAAAAAAAAGCTTTTCTGCTTTTCTGTCAAAATCCAGTCAGAAGGCAAACGAAAAAGAATTGTAATCTACCAGCCATTTGTTCTGTTGGCATCTTTTAACTTTCTTTGCCCCAAGGAGTAATGTTTTTGAGAGCCATGAATCTCAGAAGGTGGATTCATATTCACTTATCAGCTCTTATCTAGCAGAATCCATGCGAGAGTTCTAGCATCTTACTCAGTGGTAAAAGAGAATCACCTTTTCCGTGCATCTGCTGGGATGGTAGGAATAAGCATTGCACTGTCCCTATCTGTTTTCTGCACACTACTTGGTCGATGCTCGTCTCCAAGGGGCTGGGTGGGTGACAAAGCTGTACCTCCCTGGCTCTGTACCCAGTCGGGCTCTGCTCAGGCCTAGGGGGCACCATCTGGGGAAGGGACCCACAAGATGGCACTCCTGCCGCACGGCCATGCACTGGCACAGCACCATCTCACTCCTGGGGAAAAAGGAGAGGAAATTAGAACAGATATCTCCTGAAAGATGGCACAAACTGCAGAGCCCAGCAGGATATCTCACGTTCCTGAGCCTTACCCCTCACAACCGGGGCAGACCTCGGTGCAGGATCATGTATATATGTGATGAGGCAGAGACAGCTCTGTACTACTCTGTGCTACGCCTAGCTAGCAGAAGGTAGTAACCTCCCCAGCTGAGCATGCTGTGAGCAGGGCCCTGAGCTGGGCCTCTAACTGGAACACCATCTTCCATCTTATTACAGATTACCTAAGTCTTTAGAAAGGCATGAGCATACTAGTGATAGGGTTTCTATAAAGCCTCTCGCAGTGAGGTAGCATCCCAGTCTGCTAATAGTGCTATCTCGTGGAGAGTTTTTAGGGTCTTAGGGCTAGTAATTAGCTGTATGCCAAAATAAATAAAAATAAAGTAATTAAAAGAGTGATATGGGTTTTGTTTGTTTGTTTGTGGTGTTTTGTTTTTTGAAGGAAAGCAAATAAATTGGCAGTCCTACAAACCTTGTTGCCAGGGGCATGACTAGTAGAAAAAGCCTTGTCCATCTGGACACAGCAGCCCTATGTCGTGGTTCAAAGTCCTGCCATGTGGGAGCGGCTCGTACCTGGGTCTTTGCTGGCAGTCTCTAAAGCATCTAAAGCTGCTGATAAGATGCAAAGCAAACATCAGCCCCTGTGCTGCTGCCTTGCCATGTGCCCATCTATCTCCATCACAGCCAAAAAGGTGAAAATGTGCAGGAGTGATTAAAATAAAGCCCTACTGAAAGCAGCTGGAGCCTGCTGACTCCAGTGTCATCCTCACCTAGGGTGAGGGTGATGCTTCCGAATGAACAGAAACCCAGTCCACTTCGGGACTGAAAACAGCTTGGGGGGTTGCTACTGAATCCAGGGAAACTAGCCTCATGCATGTTCTGACACTCTGATTCTCTTGCGTCTGTTTAGATACCTTGTCAGCCTACAGCAGCAGTGAAATCTTGGTCTCAGTTCCATTATTTTTCTGTCTGTTACCATGTTCAGTACAGCCTGTGCTTCTGCAGCTACTGCTCCCAAGGCGCTGCAGTATGTGCCCGAGTCTGTCTTGACACTGCCACATCTGCTGTCCTGCATGCTAATTTAGCTTCACTTCAGGCAAGGAAAGGGCAAGTAGATGCTTTGGCAATATGCGTTCTCATTATATAAGGATCAAAACAACAATTAACCATTTGCAGGGCTCATAGTGCAATGTCTTTTAATCAAAATCTAGTGGAATAAGTTATTAAGACTAACTCTGGACTGAGATTGCTACTTGTTCTATGTTTTTGTCTTTGAAAAAATAAGGAACAAAGTAGTACAACAGTGTTGTTTGTTAGAGGGAACTTGTTCTTTTCACTCTTTTAAGACTTAATTTCCTTTACACAGTCTCCTGAGCTGTTCATGACTTAGGTTGCTCCATAACCTCTCAGTCAAATGTGCACACTAGCCATGCAATTGGACAAGTAGGTGGGGAGGCCTCTAGGGAGTTTCTAGTCTAAAGTCTGCTCTTGGTGGTACTATCATCAACACTAGAGCAGGTCAGGCTTTTCCTGTAAGTATTGAGAAATGCTCAAAGATGGAGACGCCAACATTTCTTGGAATAACCTTTTCAGGGATTGCACTAACTTCTTAGTGAAAAAGCTTTTTCAGCATCCTGTCTGAATCCTCAGGCTCCTCCTGCGGCCACTGTCACTTGTTATGTCACCCGCCAGACACACCCAGTTCCCTTAACCTCTCTTTGCAGGGTCATGTGTTATCATCTTCGTAGCTATCCGCTGGATACTCCCTAGTTCTTCCACATCCCTCCTGAGCCTGGTGGCTAGGAAGCTGCACACAATATTTCCAGATACAGCTTTACCAGTGCAAAGTGGAAAGGAAAAGCTTTCTTCAGTTCCCTAGTCATGCTCTTCATAGCATAGTGTAGTACTCATTTTGTCTTGGTCAGGATGATGGCACACTGGTGCAACCTCCAAATTCTTTTCAGTGGAGCTGCTTCTCAGCCAGTTCTCAGTCTGCATGTATGGGGTCATTCTGCCCAGCTGCAGAATTTCAAGTTCCTTCATGAAAATCACAAGTCTCTGTTGGCCCAGCCCTTGAATTTCTCAAGGTCCCTCTGCATTGAAGCTCTGTTATTCAGTACATAAATCACTCTAATCACTCAACTATTATCACATAAATTTGCCAGTTCCTGTTTTCTCTGGGATGACTTAAAGAGGATTATTGAGATACATGATGTTGTAGCTATCCAGACACGTAAATGTCTTAGTCTTTTAATCTTCTTGTTGTGAACAAAACTGAGGCTAAAATAACGGACCAGTTTTGAATGCTTTAGTGATAGAAACAAAATAATAGCACTATTGGAGCCACAAGTGGCCAAATACCACAGGTACTGAAGAAAAAAAAAAAAAAGGGGGGGGATTGCTGCTTTGGATGGCAAATCCATGAACTGTCTTTGGCAATTAGCAGCCTGAGCTGTTCATAGGGCATTAGCACTCATGTTAGGAAATAAAAAAGGTTTTGTTTGGTTTTCTATGAATATAGACATTAACTTCTGCTGGCCTGTTTGTTTTAGGTTAATGTTTCCATAGTGTACAGGTGTTAATGTGAGTCGTGAGTGTCTGGTGTCTGTCTCCAGCTCTGTAAAGAGCAGAGTGTGGTGCTGTAAATATTAGCCCAGGCAAAGAAGTGTTTGCACAGCCTTCCTCTATGCTGCCTCCTGCAGTAGTACCCCGTTAGTACGCCTTACAAATGGTCCAGGCTCAGCTGCCCAAGTCTCAGCATCTTCTGCTCACTGATAGATAGTGAGATTGCTCAGTGACAAGCTCTGGCTTTGACTCAAAATGGGTTGTAAAAATCAAATTCTGTAAAATGCAACAAAACTGCCAATATGCTATAATCTTTGGAAGATGAGCACTATACTAAATAAAATAAGATACAGCTGACTAATTTAGCACATATTGCAAAAGAAAAAAAAAGGTTTGTTTGGTCAAACCCATTCTTCTCTGGCTGTGGCAGCCCCAGATGCAGAGGAGAAATGCCTGGTACAACTTGCTGCATGCTTTAATATAGTGGTATACAGTCATTTTGGAGGGAGACCAAAGATTTGTGCACTCATTTCATACAAATGAACTCCCCAGTGTCCAGAAGAGGAAAATGAAACAATATCCTCCTGCAGATTTTGTAGGGATCTTCCCACCACTGTAGAGAGGAGCAACTAAAGATAAAACAGCCCTGGCATGCTGAATGGACTTGATCCACAGAGCAGCACCTGCACCTCGTGCATACTCTAAAATAAGATGTAACATGGATACGGACTGCGATGCACCCAAACCAGTTGAATGAGTTCTTACTATAACTTTTATGCACTGCATTAACTCCTTCATAGCCTGGAAGCAGTCTGAGGAGATAAAATGTGATAGCTTCAATGAACTTCAAGAACAACACAAAGAATTCCTGACTAAAATTCTCTTGGTAAAAGCCCGGAGATTTTTTCTCCTATCATAGAAACTGAGTGTACTCACTGTTTGTTGTTCTAGTAACTAGGCATCCATCTGGGCCACTCTGCTGAATCCAAAGAACTACATCATTGTTACTAGGACTCTTGTGGAGATTCTTATTGCCACAGCAAGGCCAGTGGAAGGCCTTTGACATGGAGTCTCAATTTCTTGTGAGCTGTGGATCTTTTTGATGAACTGTTCTGGCAGAGAAGCAAAAGGTTGGCAAATTGTATATCAGAGTTGTAAATTAATCCTCATAATGGTCAACAACATTAGAGTTGTCAAGACATCCTCTTAACTTTGCACACGAAGGCATTTGGCTGCCTTAGACTGAACATCATTTTTGAGTTCAAAAATACACATCGCAAAGCCCTTCTCTCCAAGGTGAGACAGATCAGCCCTTATTTATCTTCTCCCACCAAGATGACATAGGTGTCATGGGAGAGGAGACTCTGAAAAGGCATGAGGCAGAAGGATTAGAAAGCAAAAGGGTTCCAGTATCAA